>PVKA01001583.1:0-38964 GCA_004027165.1 Ctenomys sociabilis
TATATATATATATATATACAGCTACTTACTCTTAGTTCAATGAGAAGAAAGCTTTGTACTAATAATGTTTGGACAAGATATATGCCTACATCTTGTACTATGAATTAACTACTATGAAGACAACAATATACAATGTATTAAATTGTAACTGTCCTACTAACCTGTTTTGAAACTGTCTCATTACTATTTGTTTCTCAATAAAATTAATATAAAAAACCAGAAATGATTTACCAAGCAGTTGGAAAGATCTTATGAAAATGTCACCACTTATTGGAGATTACTGTGCCTTTCTTATATGGTCAAGTGTCTTTCTTGACTTTTTTCCTCTAGTATTCCAAGTGTCATGAATGGAACTCTTTCTGTAAATTATGTATGTGACTATGATTTACGCATTATTTTATTTAATAATTTTACTGAGAAACAAATAGCAGTGAGACACTTTCAAAACCAATTAGTAGGACAGTTTCAATAATTAATACATTGCACATTGTTGTCTTAGTGGTTATTCATTGTACAAGATACAGACATGATATCCTGTCTACAAACACTATTAAAACTAATCTTTCTGTTCTTTGAATTAAGAGAATGTAGCTGTATATCTATCCTAACTATTTTGAATATACAGATGCAAAATGGTCATTCATTTACATCCCTTTTTTGTTTAGTTTTGTCAGAGAAGGATATTCCATTGCCATTTAAATATTATAGGTGCATGAATTCAGTAAAACATTCCAATATAGTCCAGTAGTCTATAATATTAGTGGGTGAGTTATACATTATTAACACAGAATCAAGTATAACAAATCTGAATATTTAGAACTCTGAATTTAGTCATAAATGTATTACAAAAGTTGTAAAAATGTTCACATTAGTGAACATGCTTTTCTTTTTTTTTAATGCTTAAAATAACTGTTTTCAGAGTCATATATGAGTTGGGAAATACAGGTGCAGGACTAGAGAACCATCGTCACCTGACACTTTAAATGTACAGAAGGAGATACAAGGTGTGACAGAAAATCACAATGAGTGTTTAAATTTTAAAAAAATTAGTACAATAAAAAACATAGTACCACTAATTTCCCTCCAAATTACTTCTCCAATCTTCCAACACACTTATACTGCTTTTCTTGGCATTTCCTCAAGCAGCCGTAGAAGACCCCTATCCTTTCTTTAGCTGCCCCGTTGGGCTGCCTTGATGTCCTGAAGGGATTCAATACCTTTACTTTCCATGGTCACTCTGACTTTGGGGAGGAGCCAGAAGGCACACAGCTTGAGATCCAGGGCATGGGGAGGGTGAGGACGCAATAAGATAACTTTCCTGAAGGTTTTTCTTAACAACCATGCTTCCCAGCAAAGTACTTAGAGTCACAATGAACTTGACCTTGAGTTCTGGCTCAGCCACTTGCTAGCTTGATGTTTTCCAGTTTATTTAAATATGATGGTGAGTGAAAATTTGGAGAAAACTATTTTTCTAATGATTTGAATATGTTTTGCAGGTTTAAATAGGTGTATTGTAGGTGTATTGTACTTAGCTCTTCAGAGGGAATATTTACTCTTACCAACAACCCATAAGATTTGGAAATATATATATATATATAACGACACCATGCTTTTAAAAGTTTGGGAAATAAAGCATTGGAAAAAAATCTAATTCACAGACTATTTTTCTCTTTTTTTCTTTTTGCATTTTAGGGAGGGGTCTAGTGTTCAGGGTCTCACTACTAGGCTGGACTCATAGTGGTTCTCCTGTTTACAGTCTCCCAAGCGCTGGGATCGCAGGCATGCATCACCACTCCTAGTCTCAGTTGCCTTCTTAGGGTGCCTTGGGGGGCAGCATGGCAGGGCTGGGGATCGAACCTCCATGAGCTATTTGGCCAGCTCTTTTCTTTTGTTTTTAAAAGTCATAAAATAGCTTTGTATCTGGCTACACTCTTTCCTTCTCTTTGCTGTAAGCCCCAGGCATCAAATAGTCCTTGAGAAACATGCTATAGAATTTGTTTGTGAAATTGCAGGCCACCTCTTCCAGTAATTATCTGGACGAAGGCAGGTATCATCAGCACATGGATAAGTGAGTATGGACAAGAAAGAACACCTTAAAATATGGTTTCAATGAAGTATAACAGGTCTCCTACCAACATAAAAACACCTGACAAAAAGCAGCCTTTGTCTCTGACATGATCACACTGTTCCTGAGGCTTTAATTTTAGGCACTGCAAGTATGACCTTCCTGAAATCATCTTTTTGGTTTTAAAAAGAAATTTACAGAAATTTCAATGCCTTTAAACATTTATTTTTAAAAGTACCAAAATTTAGTCTGTAGAATATTTCAAACTATTTTTTAAATTAACTTTTAAGTACAATTTTAAAATCCTGCTTTAATACAGAATGAAATTGTAGTAGAATTGAGATACTAAGTGAGATTCTAGCACAGTAAAGCTCTCATAATAAGGCCACTGTCCTGGAAGGATGGATTCTGGGGCAAGGTGGCGGAGGCTATAACCCATCCCACCCACAGGAGCTGGTATTTCTGGGGTACCTGAGGACTATGGATCAAGATAGCCTATGAGCTGGAAAAGAGCTTGTCTGATAGTCTTCTGGGCTTGCAAATTCTAAATTCTACACTCTACATTCAAGTATGAGGTCAAATCCAAAGTACACCTGCATTCTAAATATTGTTTATTAATATTTCTGGTGATACACTGTAATAGGTGCAAGGAAGCCCCCAAACCCAGGTTTGTATCTTTCCTACTGCATTTACTGGTATGACAGTCAATCACTTGGTCAAGTGATTTAACTGTTGATATCTAGAGAACCTGTCTCCCTGTGCTAGGTAATGCTATTTTCTACATCAGAATAGTGACAGGGAATAATTTGAATGTATATGTACTTTTAGACATTACAACAAGGAGACAGCTCAATGGTCTGAGTGCCTGCTTGGCAGTGCAAGGACCCAGGTTTGATACCTGGGACTATATGCTACATCACATGCCATGCTGACTCTGCCTTTGGCCCACTTAGCAAGCCAGGGAAACTGGGCATGATGTGTATGCTTGTAAGCACAGTGATGGGAAGGCTGAAACAGGAGGATCAATCACTACACGTCTGAGTTGCACAGTGAGACACTGTACTAAATACATAAATTTAAAAAAAAATACAGAATAGTAACTGTTGCACCATATGCCCACTCAATAAATTAGAATATTTCCGTCCATAACATGATGGTATGATACAAGTTTCATGATGGAAATCATTGAAAGTGATAGTCCCCACTTAATTGTTACTCATCGTGAACAATAATGAATTGACAGAGATTCAGCATAAGTTCAGAGGTCAGAAGGATGAAGGCCCAGAGTTAAGGTCAGAAGCATACTGCAAATGCATCAAACTTGGGATGCCACCTCAGGATTCTGAAAGTTCTATCACATTTTATATTCCAAATATATATATATAGTTGGAATATATATATCCAACTATATATATATATATATATATATATATATATATATATATATATATATATATATATATATATATATACATACATACAACTGTTAGGGAGGTGCTTGAGAACTGTGTTTAATATCAGATTAGTTTTGAAATTTGCATTTCTCCTGAATTTAGTGGGGAAAACACCAGGAAACCACCCTGCTCTGGAGATAGGAGGAGGTCATTCTTTGGAAGATGGGAGCAGAGGCTGGCACAAGTCAGCCTGGTCCCTTGTTTCTGGGGCTGCAATGTGAGGAAGACCCATTGCAGACCAAGGATGACACCAAGACGTCCTGAGAGCTGGGTCTCTGTCCTCAGCCAGTCCTGGGCCATACAAACTATGACAGTGTTTCCTGTTTTCAGGAGGGCCTGCACACAGTTCTGTCCTCTGGCTCTTTGAGAATTCACTGCACTACACAGCATCATGAAGACCAATATGAATGTCCAGCAATTAGTACATCAGGGGTGAAAAATGTCTGTCTGGCTCACTGTGAGACCCAAGGTAACAAGTGCTGTGATTCATTGTCACTTTCTGAAGCGTGCATTCCTTCTGTGCCACTAATACAACCAACCAGCAGGGATGTCATTGCTTAGATTTTTAAAGATCTGATGTAACAGCTGGCCAAATAGCTTAGCGGATTAAAACGTCTTCTTAGGCAGAAGCAGGGGCCAGGAGTTTAATCCTCCAGGCTGCAGTGCTGACCCCACCCACATGGTGCACGGAGATGGTGATGAGACTGGGTGTGGTGGCACACCCCTGTGAACAGGAGGATCACTATGAGTTTGATTTATGCAGTGCAACCCTATAGACCCTGTACTAAAATACAAAAACAAAAAAAAAAAAAAAAATAAAGATCCGATGTAAGATTTACCTAAGAAAATTGTTAATTTCATGCCTTTGTTCTAATCACTCTTTCATACTACACTTTTTAAACATTGTGTATCTATTAATATAATTATAATCATGGTTTCTTTGAAAACATCATTTCTTGCTTAATTGAAACCAGTGCTTTCTGTTTTGTGGTGTTAGAGATTGCACTGAGGACCCCCACAGACCTATGACTAAGCCATATTCCAGCCTGATTATGTGTTCTAGAATTAATTCATGAGCCTTCCTTGAATAGACTACCCCACGTAACAATACACTTTCTCATACCTTGTGAGCTTTTTGCATTGATGGACTTTTACTGGTGAGCAGCTTGGAGCACATAGTACAAACACTCTCCTCAGACTCTGCACCTAGGAATGGCACTTTAAATAGTAGAGATTATGAAGACATATTGGTTTATTTGTCCAAAATTTATTAACTGAGGTGTAAGAGAAAAATCAAAATCTAAATGTTTTTGTTAGGTTTCCCATTGCAGAGACACAATGGCCCAAGCCCACAGTGTCAGAGGAAAAGGTTAAAATGTGCTTGTGCTTTCGCTCCTGATTGCCCAGCTCTGAGGCAGAGATACCATAGTGGAGGAGAAGGTGGAGCAGCAGCAGGAAAGAAAACCAGGGAAGTACAATGCTATGGTTTGTGTCTGAAGGTCCCCCCAAGGCCTCATGCGGTCATGGGGTGCTTCTGGGTTTTATGATCTGTTCATGGTCCAATGTTGGGATTTTGGGAGTGAGTGCTACACCTGCCCTGGTGGGCAGCCTCTGCATCATATAGGGGAGGGAAAGAGGCTTGCTATCATGGTCTTCCCCTTTTGTTCCTTTTGCTCTTGTTGTTTTCCAAAGCCATGAACTGCAGCCCTCTGCTGTGTGCCACCCTGCCTTATAGCCAGCCAAGTATGGACTGAAACCTCCACTAAACGTGAGCTAAAAAACCTTTCCTTCCTTAATTCTGGACATGAGGAATTTTGTCTGGACAATAAAAAAGACACAGGATAAGAAAGAGCGCCAGAAAGGAAAAGGGGGTGGGATGAACCAATCCCAGATCCCCAGGGCTGGAGCTCCACCTTCTGGGCAGAAGCCCATAGCAATTGCTCCACTTGTCCAATCCCTGGCCTGGATCCCGAAGCCAGTCTCATTCACATGTGTCCACAATGGCCATAGGTTATTATCACGTACTACTCAACTTGTTAGCTCCCGGCTTCTAAGGTGTGAAATAAAAACACAGTGAATGTTCATTTAAAAAATGATTGTAATAAAATACATCACCTTGGTTGTGCTCTTGTTGCTAAGCATCCTTGGCAGGTAGTTCATTCCATGGCTCCAAGGCTGAAGCAAAGTGATAGAAGGGCATGGTGGGACATCTTGGGCACCAGGAGGCAGACACAGAGGTGAAGAGCCTGGGATGAGAACCAGCCCCTGTAGGTTGCACTGTCCATGGTCTCTCTGGGCAAGCCCCATCTCCTTGTATTTACCTGTGAGTCATCAATGGATCCATGCAGTGATCCTAGGCATAGGCCCTCATGATCCATCCACCTTCCAAATGTAGGATGTTGTTGGGAGGTTTTAGACTGAAAACAAAGCCCACGTTCTTACTAATCCCCCTCAAAATACTTCACCCATGCAACTTATCTCACTGTTCTTGCCTGAAGCAGCTTTGAAAGTCCTCCTTTCTAAGTGTCTCCACAGCTGTGCTACTGTGGCTGCTTTGATGTCCTGAGTTGATTCAAAACATTTACCTCCTGGTCACTTCCATTTTGGAGAAAGCCAGAAGTCATACAGTGTCAGATTGCATCCTAAAGTGGATGTTCATGAGTCTAACATTTTGTTGGATAGTGCTTAGCTGTAATAGTCCCTGTTGTTTTGATTATAGTTCATAAAAACACTCATGAAAGAAGGCTTTTAGAGCTGCATCAGAAAGTGAAAGAGGGCTGGCCAGATAGCTCAGTGCACTAAAGCACCTGCTTAGGCAGAGTGCAGTAGCCTGGGTTTGATCCCCAGAGGGGAGTGCCGATCCAGTTATGGAGACTCGGCGTGGTGGCACATGCCTATAATCCCAATGTTTGGGAAGCTGAAAACAGGAGAATCACTATGAGTCCGAGCTACATGGTGAGACCCTGCAGACCCTGTAGACCCTGTCCTAAATACAGAAAAAGAAAAGAGGGGTCAGGGAGATGACTCAGTGGAATAAATGCTTCCCTGGCTAGCACAAGGGCATGATTTCAATCCCGTTTTGCCAATAAAAAAAAAGAAAAAGAAAGTGAAAAGAATGAAGAAGTAAGTGTGTTCAAGAGAGGGGTATTACTTTGAGGGGGAATTAATAGCAATATGACTTTTACTGTTACAGATTTTTTAAATTTAAGTATTTACCATATATTTTGATCACACTCTTTCATATGATTTTTTATTTTTGCATAAATTCTGTATAATTCATTTTGAGGCATTACATTTAAATTCAGATATGGTATACATTCAGATAATAACATATGAAAGTAGAAACAAAGTTCAGCTCTATTCAGCAAAGTTAGTGAAAGAAGAAATATTAGGGACACTAAAGTATTCATAATGCCTAAACAGGAATGAATGTCTACCTAAGCTACTCCCATGTGTATAATGTCTATTATCAATTATTTTCCATTAATATTTTGTTAATGGAAATTGAGATCCAATAAAAGGAGAAATTATCACAGGGGTACAAACAGAAACTCTAATGAGTTGGTAGATCCAAAAACACAATTATGGAAGAATCAGTAGGTATAAAAATGTTCTTTGAAGCCCGTTTCTGACTAAGAAAACAACCAAACTTGTATGCAGACTGTTTTAATGAACTTTTGAGCAAATTTATAACTAAAATCTCCCAACTGGGACCATTTCTGTTTTTAAAATGAAGATATAAAAGAATCAACAGAATAAAATGTAAGGTGCAGACACTAACGTGACTGGTCTTGGTCCTTTCATTGGCTAAGTTCTATCTGTTGTTCCAACCTCCATCTAGAAGCTTTTGTCCTTTTCAAGGGGATTCCTCCACTATGAACATACTATGAACTGCTGGTACAGATTAGAATTAGATTACTCAATTTAATCTAAGAATTGACAGTTATGGAGGGACATGATCAATCAATAAAAATGCATAGTTGAGCATATTCAACTAATAATAGTCTTGAACGAAGAAATAACAAAGAAGCAAATATTTGAGAGAACAGAGCCTTAAGTGGATTGTAAGAAGGTGTGCAGTGCTGGTTGCCACAAGGCAGGAAATAGTTGTAGCAATTGTATGAAGTCTAGCACAGTGATTCTTGACTTCAGGCTATGAAATTGTTGAAAGCTGTGATCAGATCTGTTATTTAGAACATGAATTAACCCAAAGCTAATAGGGTGCATTGGAATGGTGTCTCAGTTACTTTTTTGTTGTTTCTCAGGTACAAAATATCAACAACCAAAATTAAGAAAGGAGGGGTTTACTTAGTCACAGTTAGTGGAGATTTCAGTCTGTATTTTGTTGGCTTCAAGGCAGGTGGTAGCCATTCATGCTGGCAGAAAAGGAGAGCAGAGGAGAAGCAGCAGCTGTAGCATCCATTAAGCCTCTGTCTCTTTCTTTTAAGCCAACTGCAAAGACCAGAGCTCCTGTAGCATGGCTGCAGCAATCGATGTCATTGAGGATGATGGCCTGCAGGAGCCCTCCTCAACCCCTTTATATGCCCTTTCATTGCTGAGCCACCCTAGGGCAGGCCCTCCCTGCCATAGGGTACGGAATCCCCCACAGCTAAGCTTCACAGCCCTCAGGGTGACACAGTGTATCAGCTACAACAAATGGAAGTCCCACAAATTAGAAATCAGGGAATGAAACCAGGATCACAACAGTGGGGATGCAAAGGTGAATTAATTACAGGAAAAAAATACACACACATATGGCAGGCAGAACCATTTTACCTCTGAGATTGGAAGCTTGTAGTTTTTCTCTTTGTTAGTCCCTGAAGCAATTTAAGTTTGTCAGAGAGTGAAAGTATGATGAAGAAACAAAGAAAAACAAGGGATCAGAAAAAATATATCAGGACATGTCATTGAAAAAAAGTTGGTCAAGGAGGACTCAAAAAACATGATGCTCTAGAAGAAACCTTGCCAAAGGAAAATTCAACAGCTTTGCTGAAGCGATGAATAGGGCTTCCTTCAGTGATTATATTGTGAACACACCCTGAGTTACAGCAGACAAGAGCGATGGCCTATGAAGAGAAAGAAGTTAAAATGTCACAAAGAGCTGGGGGGTGGGAGAGCAAAGTGGTTGTGGCCTAATGAGGAGCTGAGAACGCCTTGGGATGAGTCTGGATTTTGCAACAGATCCTGCCTGTACAAGAAGGCAAAAAATGGCTGAATTTATGAATTTGGAAGGAATACATACATTTTTATCATTTATATGTGATAAAAGTTTCCTTACAGGGCCTGCCTGGCAAGGGCAAGGCCCTAAAATCGATCTTTGTTTAAAATAAAACAAAAAAAGAAGTCTTCTCATACACAACCCAAAAATGTCTTTACATAGACTGTCAGAAATAAGAATCAGGCAAGATTATTGACTACAATGGGAATAAATGAAAACTGCTTCCCATTCTGTACACAGCACCAGATAGAAGGCCAAATTTTATTTGAAAAAGATTCTCCTTAAAATGGCAGGAAAAGCATACTAGTTAAAAATAAATCTAACACAAGATGTACAAGACCGATATAAAGAAACAATGAAATGTCATTTAAAAAATGTAAGGATACAGACTTACTATGGTAAGGATATTAATACTTTCAATATTAATTTATAGCTTAGTGCAGTTCCAAACAAAATATTAAATGGGTTCTTGACGGAGAATGAGAAAATGTCTCTATTTTTTTTAATGTATTTAGTACAGAGTCTAGAGGATCTCATTATACAGATGGACTCATAATGATTCTCCTATTTTCAGCCTCCCAAGTGCTAGGATTACAGGCGTGCGCCACCACACCAAGTTTCAACTGCAGCTCAGTGCACTCTAGGGGCGGGGCTGGCACGGCAGGCCTGGGGATCGAACCGCCAGTGCCTGAGCAGTATTTGGTGTTTTGAACTAAGGTGCTGTGTTGATTTAGAAAGGAAGAGGAACATGGTTGGGTCATCCTTGGAATGTCAAGAGCAAGAAAAAGTGACTAATGCTTTCACTGGTGATGAGAATTTTGGAGGACAGAACTCAATCTCTAATCCAAAACACACTTCTTTATGGCAGAATGTCAACACTGTAATTAAACATGAACACTGAGGTTTTAGTTTAGGAGAAAAAAAAAAAGCCTCAAAGAGTATCATCTTTTCTTTCTTAAAAATAAAACAAATAACATCCAGACCATAAGCTTGCTAGACAAAGAAACCTGCAAGACAAAATTCTCTTTCTTTCTTTCTTTCTTTCTTTCTTTCTTTCTTTCTTTCTTTCTTTCTTTCTTTCTTTCTGTCTGTCTGTCTGTCTGTCTGTCTTTCTTTCTTTCTGTCTTTCTTTCTTTCTTTCTGGTACCAGGGATTGAATTCAGCACCTTGTGCTTGCCAGGCCAGCTCTTATTCTACTGAGCTGTCTCCCCAGCCAAAGAGAATGTTCTTAACACCTAAGAAAAACATAATCTCTCAAACCCTAGTACTGAAAAAAGAAAGAAAAGAAAAAAAGAAAGGAAGGAAGGAAGGAAAGAAAAGAAAAAAAAAATAATCTCCATAAGGACAAAGTAATTAAATATGTAAAACATCAAGATGCTTTTGATAAAGACGGAACTTTTTTCTTAGATTCGGATTGTAGGGATCTGAACAAAGTAACAGTCTCAAGTTTCACACAGTTGAGGCCACCCAAGCTACAGTGGAAGTGGGCCACAGAGAAAGTGAATGTGTAGCTGGAACAGGGCCATAAAAGAAAAAGGAATGAGCCTGTTGCTCTGCAGTGCTTTCCCAAGAGGAGAGGTGAAAAGATGGGAGGTAGATGGTTTAATATCCATCAGGCAGCAAGTTGGGTGGGACTTTCCAATCCAGTGATGCAATTGTCTGAACGATGTGTCTCTACCGGAAGAGATGGGTCTTGCTGGAAAACATGAGGGCTGTATAGTTTGTTGTCCTCTGAGTCCTCTGGAGTAGAATATGGTGCTATTTTGTAGAGAAGCATTCTGACAGAAGGCATAGATAACTTGGAAGCGTTGTAAATGTTTGAATTTTGTGGTTGTCAAACAGGACCTGAAGTGACAAGAACAACTTACCTCTGATGGTCACTCCGTTCTCACTTCAGAACAATTAGCAGGATGTGTATCGACGTAGAGCAGGAAAGTCAGATAAAAGGAGTAGGAGTTTGGGGATCTCTCGTGGAGGAAATGATGACGGGCATTCTTAGCTGAAAAGGAAAGAAAGTGAAAGTCCGGAGATCCTGGCTTACAGGACAGACGCAGGATCTTTAGGAGTCTACCCCGTGTTAGAGCACTGAGACAGAAGGGCTCTACACAGAGGAATTTTGCTTTAGTGGCCTTTTAAATTTTCCGAAATAGTTCTAGCGATGGCACAGACCACACTATGAGCAGCTGCCGTGTCAGCCAGTGCACGTGTCTGGAGAGCCTCAGATCACAGGGGCTGCGACACAGTTAGTTCGGTGCCAGGGCTCTGCTGCGTGAGCGTGGCTAGGGCCCTGCAGGTGGGTCAAGCAGACCCTCATGAGCGTGCGCAGTGCGCGGCTGACCACCACGAACCAGGACCTCAGCAACAGATGCACTGTAAACAGCTTCAAATGCACAGTTGCAGTACATTAGAGCTAAGATCTCACTTGAGGACAGTTTCTTGTATTACTGTGTTCTTTTGTTTTTTTTTTTTTTTTTTCAGATAAACAAAAAAGGCCTTGGAAAGGCATGAAAATCTCTTATCCCCACTACTGCATGATTTATGCAACAAATGTACTCAAAACTGTGATGATTTTTCTCTGCTTTCATTTCGAATCTACTTGTCACTAATCTGGATTTGTCCAATATTATTTCCTAAAATGTTCATGTCATTGATTTATATTAATAAAAATTTTATGTTTAGATCATTGTAAAATCACATTCATTCAGCTATTCTAGAAAAAGCACAGCAAAATCCCATCTACCTTTGCCTAAGCTTTCTGTAGAATTAAAAGCTTTGAAAAATATCACCACATCTCAATCAGTGTAATGACATTGATGTCAAGAAATAAAATATTCTCATTCCAAAGACCCCAAGTTGGCCTTCTTAAAAGCTGTTATGGGGCTTCCTAATTAGCTTCTTTTTTTCTCTTGTCAGTCAGCTCCAACTCATGCTGAGAACAGAAGTGGTCCCAGATCTCAGTGCCAGGGAACCCAATAAAGCCGAACTTGAAAACCAGCCTTGCAACATGCAATGCATATTTCTTGGCTTTTGTTCCACTAGTATAAAATTATAATGATATTGTTTTTCTGTTTTTAATGATATTGTTATCTGTTTCTCAAATTTGGCCCAATGACGAATACATTTTTTCTGTTTGTTCCACCATCATTTTTCTTTTTGTTGGACTCCAGATACAGGCCACTGATGCAGTCTGGTAGGACCCCCAGAAGCAAGTGTTTGGCAAGAGCCCCTGTGACAAAATCACAGCCCCCCTGTGCTCGAATTCTAGTCCTGCCCCCACTCTGAAGAACCTGCTCTCCATGTCTTTGATTTTATCAATGTAAGGCTGCTATATAAATAGAATCATTTAACATGTAGCTTATCCTACATGCTTTTTCACTTAGCATAATTATAGATTCATCCAGATTATATTTATAACAACCATGCACGCTTTTTTTTTTTCTAAGTAGTGGTCTCTGGTGTGGATGTTTGCTTAATCACTGTTGAAGGAAGGACATTTGGTTGTTTTTGTTTTGATTTATCATTAGTAAAACTACTGTAAACATTCATGTGCAGGCTTTCGTGTGAATTTAAGACTTTGTTTCTTAGCGATAAAGCCTCAAGCGGGTAATTTTCTTGGTTATTTGGTAGTTAATTGTATGTTTAAATGTTTAGGAAAATTTTCTTATTTCTTTCCATAACTGTACATTTCTGTTCCCGCCTCCATATAAACTTTCTCTTCAATGACTTTTGTGGTAGCTACTTTTGTTTTAGCCATGTTGATGGCATTACTGAAGTTTTAGGGTGAAAACCATTGCCCCACTGGGTCCCAACAGTCCAAGAGTGGCCTCTTGCCCCAAAACACCTTTGGGCAGAAGTGCTGTGGTGACCAGTGGCAAAGGAGAGCTGAACTGGATGATTGTGTTTGCAGGAGACAAAGTGCAACTTGGGTCTCTTAGGGACTGAAAAATTCTGGTGTTTTGTAGAAAAGACAGGTGTTTGGCATTTGCATAAGCAGTAGGAAGCACTGGTTATACAGCACCCAGGATCCGTGGTGGGAGGCTGCTCTGCAGAAGGCTTTATGGCTCGAGGGGGAAATTCAGCTTCCAAGAGATGATTGCTCCCTGGTTTATTGTTTCTGTTTTGGGATGTGGGGGTGAACTCACAGGAGGTAGTTTGCTTTTCCAGGAATCCAATGATTATGAGTTCAGGACTTGATCTCTTCTAGGCATTGCTCCAGGGGATCTGGAATCAATTTCAAAAAATAGCAAGTAATTGTCTCTGTAAATTTTGAAAAATGCCCTGCTTATTCTTAGGTTGGTGTCCTTGGTCTTGAAGGGAGATGAGATAGGTCAGGTAAATTTAAGGCTAATAAACCCACTATTACTAGTTTTAGATAAAATTTCTTTTTAAGGATAATTATTGCCATGCGCAGGATTTGAGCCAGAGTTTTAAAGTAATAAAGGAGAAAATCATAATTGAAGGCAGAGATTATAAGATTTATCCTGCTTTTAGTTACCCACTGGGCATCGGCATGCTTCCGTGATAGAACCACGCAGTGGTACTCGCTGTGGTTGTAATCTATATTGCTCTAGTGAGAATCAGTGCTGGTTTGCTATTCTGGTATTTGAGTACAATGCTTTTAGTTTTCTTCTATTTTTTTGTCAGATTTTTAACTATTGAATTTTTAGCATTGTTTATTTTATACAGCAACTCTTTGTTGTGTGTGTCACAAATATTTCTTAGTCTATACCTTGTTGACTGGTATCCTCAGCAGGAGTCTTCACCACAGAAACATTCTAATTTTGATGAAGTCCAGTTAACCAATTTTTTTCTTTGAAGGACTAAAGTTTCTACACAAAGCCCGAGAACTTTGGGCCCCAATTCCAGAGACTTTTTTTTTTTCCTATGTGCTTTTTTGAAAATTCAATGTTTTACATTTTATGTTCAAGATTATTCTTAATTTTGAGATAATTTTGCATGAAATTTGAGCCATGTGTCAAGATTTTCAGCCCATGATCGTTTAGTTGCTTCAGCACCATTTGTTCATGGTGCTTCTATTGACTTGTAGGCTTAATAACAAAATACAGTAGTGTAGCTCTATACATTATCATTCAGTAATCATTAACATTCCTGTACACAAGCCACAAACTCAGTGAAAGAAAAACTAAGGAAACCACACATTTTATAATAACATAAAAAAAAGAAAGAGAAATACTTTGGAAACAATTTAACAAAGGAAGTAAAAGATCTATACAGTGAAAATTATAGTACTCTGAAAAAAGAGATTGGAGAGGATTTCAGAAAACTGAAGGACATTGCTTGCTCATGGATAGAAGAACATGTATTTGGTGAGGGGCTTACTACACAGCTCAGACTTGTAGTGATCTTCCTGTTTTTAGCCTCCCCAGGACCAGCACTGGGATTACAGGCAAGTGCCACCACTTCTGGACTTGGTTGCTGGATCAGCGTGCTCCTGAGGCAGGGCTAGCATGGCATGCAGACTGGGGATTGAACTTTGGTCCTTATGCTTGCCAAAGTCTCAACTTAGTCCAGCTATCTTGCGTGCCCTAGATGAGCCAACATTGTGAAAATGACCATACTCCCAAAATTATTATACAGATTCAATGAAACCCTTGTCAGAAAACTGTTAGTGTAACTCACAATCTAGAGAAAATATTACATATTTTAATAATATATTATTAAAGTCTATCTGGAACAAGAAGAGACCAAGTATAGCAAAAACAATCCTGGGCAAAAAACAAAAAATTGCCAGGGAACATCACAATCCCTGACACTAGAAAGCTACTGTAATAAAAATCAGCATCGTGTTAAACAAAATAGACCAAGACCCAGACACAGCTACAAATACATTCAGCCACCTTGTCATTGAGACAAGAGGCAAATATATTCAATGGAGAAGAGATAGCCTCTTTTATAAGTGGTGTTGGAAACAATGGCCCTGCACCTACCAAAGACTAAATTTAGACCTGTGTCCATCACCATGCACTAAAGTCAAAATGGATCACAGACTTAAATATTAAAACAGAAACACTAACTTACTGGAGAAGAAAGCAGGTAGAAATCTGGAAGACATGGGAGTAGTCAGAGAGTTCATGAAAAAAAAATCCAAACTGAACAGGAATTGCTTCAAAGAATAAACAAATGAAGTCTCATGTTATTGAAAAGTTTTTTCATGTCAAAAGCAAGCACCAACAGAATAAAAAGAAAAACCACAAATTTGGAAAAAAATTTAGCTGACTATCCTTCAAACAAATGGTTTTTATCTACAACTTAAAAATAATTGCAAAAAATATCAGGCCCCCAAAATTCAAAGACTCAATTCATAAATGGGCATTTAAGATCAATATATACCTCTCAGACAAATAAATACAAATGGGAAATAAATACAGAAATAAATGTTCAACATCATTGGTCATTTGAAAAATACAAATTAAAACAACACTGAAATTCTGTCTCACCCTAGAAAGAATGGCTATCATCAAGAAGTCAACCAATAAAAAGTGCTAGAGAGGCTATGGGTACAAATGAATGAACCGTTTTCCATTGTTGGTGGGAATGTATACCTGTATAACCACTGCTGGAATCAGTTTGGAGATTCCCCAGAAAGCTAGGAGTAGTCATCCCATTGAACCCAACTATTTCTCTCTTGGGTATTTTTCCAGAAGAACAGAAAGCATCATGCCACTGAGATATATGTGCACTCATGTTTATTGAAATACAATTTGTCATTGCTGAATCTGGGAAACAAACCAAATGCCTATCAATTGAGAAGTAGATAAAAAGGGTGTGGTGTTTTTAAGCAATGAAATAATACTAAGCTATAAAAAAAAGATAAACTCGAAGTTTTTATAGTAAATGGCGATGCAACTAAAGACTATACTCTTAAGTGAAATAAGTCAGACTCGCATGTGTAAGCATTGTGTTTGCTCCATAGTGTAAGAAACTGAAAGAATAAATAAAATTTGAAAGATACAATAGATATTGTGAAAGAGGAAAAAAAATTCAAAGGGAAGGAACAGCTGATATAAAAGAGAGAGAAAGAACAAAAGTAAGAAAGAATTAAGGGAAAAATACCTGAGTTTTTCATTTTCTGGGACCAGCCAGACAGCTCAACAGATTAAAGCATGTGCTTAGGTAGACACAGGAGCAAGGTTCGAGCCCTGACCTGCCATGCTGGCCTCTCCTCTGCAGTATGCTGAGCAGTTGATTGAGATTGGGTGGCGCACACCTGCAATCCCAGTGCTGGGAGGCTGAAAAGCAGGAAGGATCACTACGAGTCTGATCTGTGTAGTGAGATCCTGTAGGCCCTGTAGTACATACAAAAATGTTTTTTTTTTTCCATTTTTTAAAACTATATGATTATGATACATATTAGATACATTTATTCTGAGGAGTATTTATATAATATGAATATATATAAGAATTCATATATATACAAGAATATAATTGATATATTTTGAAAAGTTTTGAGTGGAATTCTATAGTAAAATGATTTTAGTTCTTTCTTGGAGATATTTTTTTCAGGGGGAATTTTACAGGCTATGAACCCAATTTCCTCAATTGTTAGAGAGGTATGCTCCTTGTCTGTTTCATATAAGGTGCGTTGTGGTAGTCTGTATTTTCAGGAACTAGCATGCTCACTTAAAATGCAATATTTTCATCCTAAGCAGAAGTAAATTTTGATGTTAGCAAGTGTTTTTGTCTCAGATTTGTAAAAAAAAAAAAACCCTGTGTCCACTACTTAGCTACAGAAGCAAAACACTAGAAATGTGGCTGAAGCCTGTGTATGTTGCCATTTCTTTATCACTCTCATCTTTGCCTAACTATCAGCCACCTAGGCTTGGTGTTTGTTATCCTCTCAGATGTTCAAGTAATTGGCTTTTTGAAACTAGTATGGGTCATCAATATTGTTCACACTGACGCTGCTTGATGACATTGGTAGATACTGATAAAAAATGTATACAGTCTTGCTTCTTTTGTGCAGCTCTGCCAGCATTCTCCCAACTTCCACAGGACACCCTTTGCAGCTGTTGCAAAGGATGTAAATATTTCATGTCAGGCTCAAGGACAGCCACAGCCCATAATTACATGGAGTAAGGTAAGCGCTCAACTAAGACCACAGCGATATTAAAAACATCAACAGATGTATTGACCCACTGAAACTGAGATAATGATTTTCATATTGATTTATTGCTGTTGTGATTTTTGCTAGCAAGTAATACTTTTTATGCCACAGTAGGTTTATTTCCTGGTAGTTCATATTCCTTTTTCATTTATTGTTATTTTTAGGTGACTGTATCTGATTTTGTGTTTCACAATGAGATTTTCCTAAGCATAACTAAATCCATCCAAGGAAAAGCTGCCTTTGTTATATATATATATATATATATACTAAGAATTTTAGTGGCTAGTGAGAAACCATTTTAAATTAATAATGCAGAAATGGATTAAAAGTAGGTCATTAGCTGAAACAAGAGAAGAATGAAAGGCTTGGAGTTAGAGGGACATAAAAATATTTCTAAAGGCTCAGAATGGCTTTAAAGAGATAATAGCTCTTGATTTAGATATTTTACTTCTTTTGAGTCTTGAAGCCATATTCTGCCAGTACAATTGCTTTTTCCATTTTCAGCTTTTCACCAAAAGGAAATGATCAATGTCAGATTTCAAGATTCTTAAAAATCACTGATCCTACACACACTTGAATGGCAGGGTTTAGGGAAAACTGTGATAAAAATATATATTTTATGAAAGGTTACAGAGCTCTTTGTTTTCTAAAATCAGTGGCTTGTTTTTGTTGCTACCATCTTGCTACAAGCCTTTGTGCCTGTGGAAGCTCAAGTCTTCCATCTTTTGTGGCATGGCTAGACACATCCTCTGGGTCTCTGTAAAGCAGAAGTTCAGCATTCTCCAACTTGGGTCTTTCTGTTCCTGTCATCTTGAATTATCTGAACACTTTTCACAAGCCTTTCTGTTCTTTTTTTTGTGGCAAGGGTCTTGCTGTGTTGCAAGCATCCTCTTGGATGAAGCCCTACTGTCAAGTTCCTGCTACCTCAGTCTATTGCATAGCTGGGATTATCCATACACACTTCCATACTGAGCTTATGAACCTTTTAAAATTTTAATGCCATTTATTCAAATATTTTATGCTAAAATAAAAAGTCTGAAAATATACTTTTGGTCAGTATCTAAAGCCTTATGTAATGCTCTCCTAAATGCTTCATCATGAATCTTATCAGCACAGTAGCTCAGAGTATTTTTTCTGACACATTTAGAAAATGTGTTAGAAAACACATTTCAGTCACTCCAAGCCATACACTGTCTGGATGCTGACACTTTGCTGTGCATTTGGCACATGGGATTCCTGTGTATCTCCATGACAGTTTCCTTTAATTCTACTGTTTGGAAAGGGAGGGAGTTAGGATAACTTTGTCTGAAGCAGCAGAAATTACCTCATATAAACAGAGAAGGGATTTATTGAAAGCTATCTGATTATTCAGATTTTAAGCAAAAACCAGGTAGCCTTAAAGTTATCCTGTAGGGTCTGGCAGTAATCAAGGAGGATGAAAGGGAAAGGAGGAGCTCTGGAAAGAAGCTGCCATGTTGGCCTACTGAGAGGAAGGGCTGGCGCTGCTGGAGCTGTGGGAGAGACCTGCAGGCTGTGATCCTGGCATTGGTGCTTCCTATTAAGTGTCTTTCCGGCTACCCATCCAGCAGGTAGGTGCCAGCTACTTCTCACTTCCTGTCCTGATGACAACTGTCCATGACTCTGAGTGTTTTCCCAGTCCTGGCCCAAGACATCTGTGAGAATCTAACAATCTGTGCAGCCTTCTTGCCACTGTAACCATTGTGGTGACACTAAGGCCTAGTGGCTATCACTGGAGTGTGAATTCTTTTGCAAGAAATCCCTTCTATCCTTAGCTCCCTAAGGCTTTCAGCAAGGGACAGGTAGAACAGCACTTCATCAACTGCTCTCTCTAATGGCCACAGTAACAGTACTCTACCTTTTAAAATTAAAGGTATCTCTACCTTTTAAAATTAACACAACAATGACAATGTACATAAATCTATTCTAATTATAAGATAATGCATTTTATAGTAGTTCATACAAAATGTGTTTATTTTTTATCTTCTGAAAGAAGATTTTTATTAGGAAACCTGATTATTGTATATCATTGTAGCTATACAAAACATGATTATCTACCACAAAGAAATAGAAGAAAGTCAGAAAAAAGAAAACATTTGATGTTCTATATGGTGGATTTGTGAGCACTGTACATTTTGTTTTTATTTCTGGTGTGAAATTCCCTTTTACAAATAAACAGGATGTGAGTAAATTGAGTGGATCCATCTGTTGCTGTAGTAATTTAAAA
Source organism: Ctenomys sociabilis (assembly GCA_004027165.1). Lineage (NCBI taxonomy): Eukaryota > Metazoa > Chordata > Mammalia > Rodentia > Ctenomyidae > Ctenomys > Ctenomys sociabilis. The sequence goes on from PVKA01001583.1 coordinate 19,108, forward strand.
ATAATCATATGAAGTAAGTTTGCGACTACACTTTGGGGTACCGTGTTTAGCTTAATTAGAGAGAGCAAGGGAGGGAGGGAATAACAGAGTGAGACAGAGAAAGACAGAGAGACTCACAGACAGAGAGGGAGAGAGAGAGAGAGGGAGAGAGAGAGGAAGTAGTTAATGTAAGTCCTGGAAACCCTTTTCCTTTCTTCTTTTAATTATGTCCACTCATTATATTCTTCTTTCCATTATATGCACCTTCTATGCATGTGGCACATGGCAGGTGCTCAGTAGATATTTGCTGAATGAGTGAAGGTAAATGCAGCAAAGTGGTTTTTTTTTTTTTTTTTTTTTTTTTTTTTTTTTTTTTTTTTTTTTTTTTTTTTTTTTTTTTTTTTTTTTTTTTTTTTTTTTTTTTTAGAGGAATCCAGTGTCTGCCAGTGGCCCTTTCTCCCTCCACAGGCAAGTGTCCAGGTCAACGAGAGGGGTGAATCATACTCTGACAGTGGAACCACACTGAGTATTTATGACACAGGGCAAGCTTGCCGAGGAAGACATCAATATGTGGCTCAGAATTCATGTGGTCTTGTTGTGACCAATTAATTTCTTACAGCCTCTGGTAGGTAGGTACTTTTAGCTTCTTTTATAACATCCAAATGAATGTCTTCAACAGCTTCTTCTGATCCTGATCCATCTACTTACAAACATACCTATACAGATTGGTTCTAGTCATATGTGCTAATAGTAAATTTGATGTTCTTAAATATAAACTGTGTTAATGAATATGAAACAAAAATAACAGTGCCAAAAGGGAACATTAATAGTGATAATTTAAAAGTGTATGTCAGATTTTTTTTTCAGAAATTGAATCTTATAAGATATAAGATGTATTCACTGAGCTGGAGAGAGAGCTCAGTGAACTAAAGCACCTGCTTGGCAAGCTTAGCCAAGTGCAGGGACTGCGGTTTGATCCCTGGCACCACATAACATGCCAGTCGGAGTCCGGGCATGGTGGCACGTGCCTATAATCCCAGTGCTGGGAGGCTGAATATTGGAAGATCACTATGAATCTGAGCTGTATAGTGAGACCCTGCAATAACCAACAACATCAAAAAATAAATAAAATTAAATGAATAAATGAAGATGGATGCATGCCAAAAATGTGGTGCCAGAAACTGAAGATTAATATGGAATTCAACATTTACTGTTACTGTGGCCTAGAAGGGGACTAACATAAAAATTAATCAAAGCTTGAAGTAAGCTTTGTCACCACGAGAACCAATATCTCAGTATTCAGAGGCATTTCTGATTGGCTCAAACACTAGACGTTGCTTTTTATACTTCATCATGAATCTGGTTAAAGAGTTGGAACCTTTTGCTAGCTGAAGCATTGCTTGCTGAAGTCATATGAAAATTTTTGTTCTTCCATGAATAACTGAGTTCATGTTGGTGGAGAAGGAGTTGATTTGTGAGCTGGCTTGAGTAGACTCAAAGTTAGCAGGGATTAAGATGGACACGCGCTAAAGCGGGTGCCTGCCACGCAAGAGGAAGCGAGGGTGAAGGGCAGGGCGAGGGTGCTGCGGGAGAGGTCCGTGGCACTCCTCCTTTTCTCAGCATTTAGGCGTTTTGCTGTATCAACAAATAGTGGTTAAAATAAATGAGCTGAGCTGTGACCATCTGCAATGCCGATCTGGGCTTTGCCCATCTTTCAGTTTTCTTAGATATGGGTATATTTCATAAATTTGGTTTTGCAGATCCATTCATTTTTCTTTTAGTTTTCCTAGTTCTCATCAGTTTATAAGAGAGATGAGCAAACTATTATGAATTTGGGCCTGCTTTTAGAGTATTTATAAAATCGTATCCTAAAATACATCTTGATTTTCCTGTCCTGTCAGTAGTTCTATAGTCTACTGCTTACCAGTTTTTCTGAGATGGAGAGCTTTGGAGCAGCCCGTTTGTCAGGACGTTTTAAATAAAGGATGCATTTTCATTGTTGACAAAGCAATCTTCATGTATTTATTATACTATGTGATAAACTATACTCTCTATAAAACAGTATACTTGGAATTATAATGAGACACTTTAGTAGCCAGCAAATGTTTATTCTAATAAGAGTCACCAGTTCTTCATCATATAGAACTCCTCAGTGCTTCAGAATCTTGGTCTTGCTCTGTTATTCTCTATGAGTTCGTATTTTTCCTAATGTAAAATCTTTGGTAGCGTGCTTTTTATAAATTTATGGACTTCTTTTTCAGCTCTTCAACTATTTATGAGAACTGTAGAAAAATACCCTTGAGGTATCTTGGAAAAAAAGAGTTATAGAATTTAAAGGAACGGCACTGTTTTTAGAGATCCTAGAAATATTTGCTATTAAACAAATGAAGAAACCAGCTTTCTGTTTTTCTGGATCTGCATTTCCTTTACAACACACAAACTCGGTAATTAAGGAGAAAAACCATTTCAGAATCTCTAACATAAGAACCACACTTCCACTGATATGCATTTAAATTAATTAATTATATTTTCTCTGAATATGTGTATATTCAGGCCAGGGGTGTAGCTGGTGGCCAAGTCCTTGCTCAACATAAGTGAGGAGCTGAAGAGATAGCTCAGTAAATAAGTACCTGCTTGGCAAACGCAGGGTCCTGAGTTTGATCCCCAGTTCTGAAGAAAAAAAATGAGTGAGGCAGTGGATTTGCCCTCAGATCCACAAACAAGAAAAAGGAAGAGGAAGAGGAGGAAGAGGGGGAGGAAAATGGAAGGAATCATCTGTTAACCATTTTAATGATCACATATCAGACTTTAAAATAGTGATCTATAGTGCACATTACTATTGGTCACAGAAAACAGAAAATCAGGCTGTAGCAGATTTTAATTCAGCAAAATAGAAGCTACTTAACCAAGAATTTATCTTTTTTGTTCTGAAGATATGTGTGTGCATGAAAATTAATTTATCTCTATACCTCCTATCAAATAAATTTTATAATATTAGAAGAATTTTTATAAAAAGATGTAAAGACATATATTTAAACTTAAATAAAATAAAGATTTAACACAAACAGTGAGTTTGCTTGAACAACTCAAATCAGTAGAAGAGGACAATATACGGTAACATAAAAGAAACTTCAAGAACATTTGATGACATAGATCTTTTTATTCACCTGGTCACAATAAGTAAAGTGCAAACTCCACGCATCTTACAGTATTTCCCAATCTTGCTACTCCACAATTAGGAATTCTAAAGTGTTAACATTGTGCTTATCTAATAAATGATATGCAGAGGATCATGTTTTTTGAGTGCGCATTCCACATTAAAAAATACAACCCTAACATAACCCAAAATAATAAAAACTGCATGATAACGATTTAGACAAAATCTAGGCATTAATTAATTTTATTTTCTCTGAATATGTGTATATTCATTCTATAAAATGATCATTTTATTTTCTGATATTTATATTGGGGATTTTATAGCAAAAGTAAGAGTTTACATAGATTAAGATGCTTATTATCGGGGAGATGGCTCAGTGGAATAAGCGCTTCCCTGGCAAGCACAATGGCCTGAGTTCAATTCCCAGTTCTGCAAAAAAAAAAAAAAAAGATGCTTATTATCCCTTAGCTTTAATGTATAGTTAAAAGTAGTTGTAAATCCTTTCAATAATCTGTAAAGCTGGTATGATATTTACTGGGGATCTTTTTCTTTAGGATGCCCTCAGTGAATTTTATATCAGCAAATGATATCTGCTTCACTACACTTCTTTTTTTTTTAGATAATGTTTGGGGGGCCAGGGAGATGGCTCAGTGGATTAAGCGCTTCCCTGGCAAGTGTAAGGGCCTGAGTTCAATCTCTGGTTCCGCGGGAAAAAAAAAGTGAATAGATAATGTTTGGAACCTGAATGCCTTTTACTTTATACAAAAATATGTCAAAGAATGACTTACTTTAGCACCTCCATTTTAGGGCTGGGGAGATAATTCAATAAAATTAGCACCGGCCTGGCAAGTGCCAGGTTCTGAGTTCAATCCCTGGTACACGAAAAAGAGAAAAACACTACCATTCTAGATTGTTGCTGTGAAAATAATTCAATCTGGGAACAGACAACATTTTTATTTTAAAGAGAAAAAAATAGTTAAAGCAATGACAGAAGATTTTAAAAGAATATCATAAGAAGATAACAATGGCTAATATATTTTGTATTGTCATCTTCAAAGTAGTTGCTCAGATTACTAGGTATAGGCCTGGAATTGATCAGATGGTATGAGCACAACGCTTCTTTTCAATGAACTAATGCAAAACAGCAAGATAATTGTGAGAGTAAGTCTTTTAATCAGACTTTATTGATTATAGATACTTTATTTTAAAGAGTAAAAACAAAAAGCAAAGCAGAAATACCAAAGAAAGAAACAGCAACATATAATAATGGGTATGGTACAGAATTTCAAAACAAGAATAACATATTAACAATGGTTGCTATATGATGTATTTTACCATTAAATCTGTTTCACAGATTAAAAGATCAGTATGCAAGATTGGTCAAATAATTAAACATTAATGCTTACTTCCAATAAACCTTAGTTATTTTCCTTTTCATTTTTTAGTTTATTTTACAGAGAGTATAACAATAATTGATAAGACCTTAGAAACAGTGCACATTTAGAACAAGGTGAGAGGTATTGAACCATGGTTTTTGTATTACACATTGCTGTCCTCAGTGTATTTCTGAGATTACAGATATTAGCATATAGTTAGTCAAAATGAAAATTTTAAACATTAACTGCTACTTTCAAAAAATGGATGGAAATTAATAGTACAGTTATCCTACCTATCCTGTAGATACACTTGCATGCTTTTTTCCCTTTTTTCCCCTATCTTTTCTCCTTTCCCTCATCTTCATTATTATTCCTTATGTTGTTTCTTTCTGTTCTATTATATCTGTTATACCTTTCAGGTTTTATTTAATCTTTCAGGTTCTTATACTGTATACACATGTGGATATGACTTATTTCACTTATGAGTGTAGCCTCAAGTTGTACCTACTTACCTATAAAAACATCAAATTTGTCTTTCTTTTAGCTGAGTAATACTCTATTGTATAAAAACACCGCATGTTTTTGTCTACTCCTTAGGTGATGTGCATTTTGGTTGTTTCTAAATGTGACTATGGCAAATCATGCTGCTACAAATATGGGTACACATATGTCACTGTGATAAGATTGTTTTTCTTTTGAAAGAATACCAGAAGGGCAATGGCTGGATTGAATGGCACTTCCAATCCTAGCTTTTGTCTAATCTCCACACTGATTTCCACAGTTGTTGTACCAGTCTACATTCTCACCAACAGTGGAGGAAGGTTCCTTTTTCCCCTCAGCCTCTCCAGCATTTGTTATTAGTTGATTTTTTTATGATAGCCATTCTTTCTGGGATGAGATGGTATCTAAATGTTGTTTCAATTTGATCATGGATACTTCAGATAACTAACTTTCTTATCTATAACTGGAACTAATTTCCTAATATTTTAAAAATCTAGAAGTAGCCTCTCTCAAGAGCACCTATTGGCATAGAGTTCCTATTTCTAATAGAGTTTGATGTGTCAGGGGAAAAGGAAGTAGTTTGTGGAATATCCATGAGGTATAATTCTTATCAGTAAGACCTTTAAGTAATAGATGAGCAAGGTTGTAAATAAAAATGTGAAGTGGAACGCATTAAGTAAAAACTTGGAGCACAAGTAATAGCATCCAAACTGATCTCAACTTCAGACAAACAAATATAAGGGCTAGCCAGATAGCTCAGTGGACTAAAGCACCTGCTTAGGCAGACACAGGAACTGGGGTTTGATCCTGGTGAGCTGTTTGCTCTGAGACGGTGATTGAAACTGGACATGTGCCTGTAATCCCAGCACTTGGGAGGCTGAATACAGGAGAATCACTATGAGTCCGATCTGTGTAATGAGACCCTGTAGACCCTGGACTTCATATATATGTATGTATACATACATATATATGAAACAAATCTAAATCTAAGCAATGTTGTTTTTTCCTAAAATTCTGAGTTGCACATCCAATCTCCTTCTGGCATTTCATAATTTTTGTCTTGGAGTTCTTCACTGCTCTCTTTTCCTTCAAGACTCTGCTCCTGAGAATCACATCACGGTGCAGGCCAGCAAGCCTACAGGGAGCTCCAGCCAGCTGCTTTCTCCTCTTCTCTGTCTTTAACCCCACCTATTTCATCTCTCCCCACTTTTCCTCCCAAAGATTGTATCTCTTTTCTTGTTTCTCTTTCCAATTTTTTTTTTCCATCAGGGACTGAATCCAAGTTTTGTGCACTGAGATACATTTTCTTCCCTTTCTAACTTTTGGTATTAAGGCTTTCTCTCACTCAGATGCTATGCTTGAACTTGTGGTCATTCGCATTCCGCCTCCCGGAGACTTGGACTTACAGGTACGCACTGCCATGCCTGGCTTGAAAGTAACAGCTTTTCCACTTCTCTTAGATTCATCCTCCTCCATACTTAGTTTTTTCACCATTTCCAAAAAAATTCAGGCTTTTGTTAACCCTTTCTCAGTCATCTTCTCACCTCTAATACCTTCTACTTCCATTACATCTTCTGCCAAGTAATTCATTGTTGAACTCAATTGAATGAAGTTTCAACATGATGTTTGTTGACTTTAAATTAATGGCAACATTTCTATAACATTAGTTTCACAACTTGATTGATATTTATAATATTACTAAAAGTAGTTAACATTTATTAGGTGTTTATACTGTGCTCTAGATGCCATTAATGCACTTTAATTTTGGGAGATTATAGTTATAAAAGTCTGAATGAATTGTTTATTGGCTGTTTGACTTTTAATTCTAGTATTTGTCATTGTGTAAATAAAATACCTGTTTCTAAGCCACTGAAATTCCCATAAGAGGTGGACATTAAGGTACTAAAATTAATTATATTTAGTCAAATATGTTAATGAAGTGAACTTAATAATAGAGGTATTTTAAGTTGCTTTTCTACTGTTTTTTAATTTACTCTGAATCTGGTATAAATCAGTTTTTGTATATTAAGAGATATGTGATAATCTTGTTTATTTTTTCACCAAACTGATAATATAATAAATGAAGAAATATATCTGTGAACACTTATGTGAATAACTTGTGTACATATAGATATCTTTTATAATATCTTTAACTATGTTGAATTGATTTACTTCTCATTTTATACACAGTCTATAGAAAGCATACCTATCCTGAGGTAACTACATGTTCTTAAAATTTTAGAATTAAATTTTAATTTTGGTACATAGCATTTCTAGATTTTTGCAACCTCAATATTAGAATAATTTATGAATTACAATAAAAATGAATAAAAGTCATAACCTAAACACCAAAACTTTATTTTTTATTTTTTTTTCAACATCAAAACTTTAAAAAAAAAACGTAGATGGTGCTTTTCTTCTTCCATTCTGAAAATTCTCTAGAGGCAGTGAACTCCTTTGCCTACTTAATGACACAAAGTGAACTTGTGCAAATAAAATGACGCCACAGAGCAGCCATTCCCTTCAGCTCCCACCCTGCCCAGACATCTGTTTACCCACCAGGCTACCACAGAGTCAGGGTCAAGGTCCTTGTTTTTAGAGGGAGACTGAGTGTAATAAAGTCCATTTCATTTTGATAGTTACATTTTCCTGGTAGTTTTATCCTCCAGTAAAAGATAAAAAATTCTCAAAAACCTTAGCTGATAAGTAAGAAGAAAATCAGGTTTTTTGGAGGCCTGGTATTTTGTGGTGGGATTCACAGCGGGGACACTGTTGTTATATTTTAGCATCCCTCCTCTGCGGATGGTCCCCAGTCATGCAAGGACACACTTTTGATGTGTAGATGCAGAGCAATTAGTGCCCTCAGGCCAAGTTCTCTTCTCCTGAAAAGACTCCCATTATTATTTGATTTTACCATCTATGGTGGTGATGGAGTCTCAGAGATATGTGGACAGTATTGAAAATTGATGTATTAATTTTCTCATTGTCAAGACAAAATTCCCAATGCCCACAAGTTAAGGGATGAAACGCTTATTTAGCTCATGGTTTGTAGAGGTATCAGTCTGTGATCAGCTGGCTCCAAGGCGAGGTGGCAGGACACGGGCAGCAGTCAGAAAACAGCCATAGTGATAAGAGAGAGAAAGAGGGAAGGAGGGAGAGAGAGCGCCCCTCTGCCCCTTGTACTATATTGTATTCACAGGACTGATTCAGCATTCATCCACCCTTTTTCCCAGCATTGTACTGTGAATCAATCACACATTCTAGATCTAAGCATCTTGGAAACAACTCTGACCACTTGAGACTTTGGGGAACATCTACACACCAGCCATAAACAAGAGACTTAACCAAAGAACTGATCTAAATTTTCCTTTCTCTGTAAAATTTTGCATGAAAAACAGAATATGCTTCCAAATTTCTGGTCATTCCATTTTTCACATCACTAATTCAGGAGACTCTGGAGGCAAATGGGTCAGTTCTGATTGATTCTAGTGTGATCACCATATGCTAAATCTACCTTGCGTAACTTGGTTTCATTCTGAAGAAATTCATGGTAGTAGTTTTACACTTCTTACCAAACCAAATAAACAATACTAAAATTAAATGAATATTTAAAATCATATGGTTTTACTGGAAAGCCATACAAACTTTACACAATTATAATTAAAATAATAAAAAATGAGAAAGTACTGTTACTGAGTGTTTTTATGTGAATATATTACATATTTAATCTAGTATTAGGAATTTGTGGACAAAGAATGGTTCAATGCTTTTATGCATTTCAGAATTTGTTTTTTGGGGTTTTTTTTTGGTGGAACTGGGGATTGAACTCAGACCGTATGCTTGCAGGGGAAGCACTTATTCTACTGAGCCATCTCCCCGTCCCCTCAGAATATATTTTTTGAGAGACTGGGCATGGTGGTGTGCACCTGTAATCCCAGCACTTGGGAAGCTGGAAATCAGAGGATCACTATGAGTCTGATCTAGTAGTGAGACCCTGAATACCCTACAGACTCTTTTCCAAAATACATAAGAAAAAGGAATTTATTTTTTGAAAGAATATTAATATATTATGCCATCTGTGTTACTAATTTTTTTCTTTGCTGGACTTTTTATTAGTACCAAGAAATAGCAAATTGGGTTTAATAAATGGCAGGATGACATGATCTCAGAGGCTGGTTATGTGACAGTGAGACAGGGAAGTAGAACTCCCAACCTGACCTGCATGCATTCGTGTTCTCTAAAACTGAAGAATGCATTTTAGGAACAAACGGAGGTTAAGAAAAAAACTTTACTGGATAGAAAAGCTTCTGTCGGAGAGGGACAGAAGAGGGACCTGAGTGGGTTGCCCTGGAAGCTGCCTCTTTCCAGGTATCTTTATAGGGCAAAATCATGCGGGACTAAGGTAGAGAAGGGGTCTCGCTTAGGTGGATGTGGGGTAGGACAAAACTATGGTCAACCAATGGGATTACAAGCACCATTGCTCAGGTAAAGTTGATTAGGCCCAGGACCAAATGGGGAAGCGAGTCGTGTAGTAAGCGGGCATGAATAGGGACAGGGTCTCTTCCCCTTGGGGGTTGGGCTAGTGACTCACGTGACTCACGTGGATCTTTTCAGGTGATCGCTACCTATTTAGCATATCAATCTCTGGTGTCACTTCTTTAGCATCTGTTTGGCCTTTAGGTCTGGTTCACAGCAGGAGCCCTCCAGTCCTCCCCAGAGTTGCAGACATCTTGTTTCCTGTTATTATTTCTTTTGAGGGCCTGGACCTAACTGACTGCCTAAAAATATTTTTATCTAACTCTGCTGCCTACAACCATATGATGTTTATACATGCAAGACTGATTTACTGCACTTGCAGGAGCTTAAGTTGCATCCACATTGGTATAGATATCTCAAGTTTATGTTTCTTTATAGCTTAGTAGTACTCCATTGTATAAAAGTACCACGTGTTTTTCCTTTTTTATCCATTTCTCTGCTCAATTGTGTTTATGCATTTGCTTTGTCCATTCATCTGATTCCTTACGTTACCCATTATGAGTAATTCTGGCATAAATACAGATGTGCAAGCACCTCTTAGGTATGCTGATGTCATTTCCTTTGTCTGTATATCCAGAAATAGGATTTCTTAATGAAATGGCAGTAGTACATCCAAATTCTGAGGATGAGAATCTCCATGCCATTCTCCATGCTGACTGTAGTAAATTACATTCTCACCAATGATGCATAAATGTTCCATTTCCCCACATCCTCACCAGCATTTGTCATTTTTTTTTAAATAGTAGACTTACTTTTATTTTTTATTGAGCACGTAACAATCAGATTCGTGCAGCTGTATTAAAAATAGTTATCTTTGGTAATTATTATGATTGTACCAGTTACTTAAGTCTCATATGAACATTCTTATATGAATCTTTATGAATTCCTTTTTTTAATGTATTTGGTATAGGGTCTCACTATCCAGCTCAGACTCCTTGTGATCCTCCTCTTTTTAGGCTCCCTAGTGCTGGGATTACAGTGGCCTCAGTGGTGGGCTGAATACCTCCCTTAAATTGCAATCAGGCTATATGCCCCAGGCTGGGTGTAGTACTTAAACCCATAATCCCAGCAGTTCTAAGAATCATAATCCCAGCCTTGAGCCTGGATTAATCTCAAACCCCTAGAATTCCTTGCTCCATGACTGAATGAATCTTTGGGGGCACACCTAGCATATCAGCTTGCTAGAAAGATAGAATAATGTAAATCAAGTGATTCTGTACCTGTGGCACAGAAAGCATTGAATTGAGAAGCTATTAGGATTGTTAATACTATTCCATGACTGAAGTTATTAACATTCAAGACATAGAAGGTGAAGCATACATCAGTTGACCCAAATGCATATAATGTTTGCATCCTATTTTCAGCGACCTTAATTTCTGTTGCTCAGTCACTTGCTTCATTTCTGCAGATATGCATGAACCACTTTTGTGTGCCAGTCATTCTCGTTGGAACTGAGGATATAAACCTAAGCAGGACACTGTGTTTGTCAGCTTCCTGCTGTTGGAACAAAATACATAAGATGGACAATTTTATAAAAGAAAGTATTATTATGGATCAAGGTTTTCAAAGGTTTTACTCCATCATGGTTTGGCCCCAGTACTCTAGACCTGTGGTGAGGCTGAATATTATGGTTCAGGTACATGGGTTTGTATCAGAGTGAAGCTACTTACATTACAGAGGCTGAGAAATGACACAGAGAGAAAGGGGTTGGCATCCTTATCCGCACTTAGAGAGCACTCCTCTGATGCACTAATTTCCTCCACTTAGCCCTGCCTTCTAAATTTTTCACCACCCTCCTGCAGCACCACGGGCCAAGGACCAAAATACATGAGGTTTTGTGGCACATTGAAGATGAAGACCACAATATTTTATTCCAATTGCAGCTTTTCTTTGGAAGATGAGACAATATTTCAGTGATTTAAGGACACCTTGGTGCATGCAGAGCAGATGTGTGAAAGGGTAGAGAAGTGATAAAGAAGACAGAGAAGTGACTGGAGCTGTTAGAGGGACTGCACAGCCCACATTATGTCCAAGCAGGATCCTAAAGACTGGGACTAATTTTCCAGCTGTTACTTTTGGAAAAACAGAAGACAGAATAAATCAGCAGAGTCTACAAACTGAGTGGGTTGAGCATTATTGTAGATGGTTCACTAGAGCTAGAAGAAGAAGAAGAAGAAGAAGAAGAAGAAGAAGAAGAAGAAGAAGAAGAAGAAGAAGAAGAAGAAGAAGAAGAAGAAGAAGAAGATGAAGATATAATTTTGGGGAATAACAGTCTAAATCCATAGCTAGAAAAAAGGAGCAGTAAATACACGTGTGCATGTAAATACACTTTACTGAAAAGTGCATCCCACATTCATTGTCAAGTTGAGTCTACCTTCTCATCTCAAATTCTTAAGAGCTTTTATGAGTTCTTCCAAGAGAGAAAATACTACTCCATTTCACTGCTCCTTTGCTATTTAAAAAATTAAAGGCCTTGTTATCTCAGAAGCTTACAACACCTCACACTAGAGTTAAACTCAGTATCTACATCCTCTGCATCTATACAGGGAGATGCTTGCTTCTATCCAAGGCCAACAAAACTGAGCACCTACTCAGGGACTGGCTAACAGGTAATGGGCATGGGGCTCTGGTGCCCATGGCCAGTTTTGGGGACAATTAGGGATGAAACACTTTGTCAGCATGGCTTAGTGAGTAGTGTCTTCAGACTTGGATGGGATAAGCCAGAAGTATCAGACTTTGAGAGGTATGGCCCAGGAAAAAGGGCATTTGTCTCCTTGTGCACTGGCCCTGCATGGGGAGAGCATAGTTTCATAGTTTTTAGTAGTTTACAAAGTTACTGCTTAATCCTTCCTTATATTGTGTGAGTTCAGAGTCACAGCACCCCTACTGATCTGCCTTTGACCTTGTTCTCCAGAAGCACAAAGGTGGAAGAAAGAGACCAAATTAGAGACTAGTGCACTAGGATAAAAAGCATGGCTGTGGAAAGCAGTGACAACATCCAGGCAGCACTGCATTATATGTGGGAAGTCGCATTCATTACTGGACAGAAGCTGGCCCTTGTTTCTCTTCATTTTGTTGATCCTCACAGACAGGCATTCTTTGAAAAGCAGGTATTGTAGACTTAACGCTTCTACCTTTTGCGTATAACTTTTTCAAATTTTAGATTTATCTTTATACAACTCTCTCCTTCTTTTGTGTTAGAGCATTTGTTTGGGCCCTCACAAAATTTGGTTGCAAGGGGAAAAGGTGCTCCACCTCCAGGTGGGTGGTGCCCGGATCACGGACCCGCGAGGTCCTCTGCTACCCTTCCCTGGCAGCTTTCCCCATCACGGTGGGTGCCTTGAGTTTCGGGATCCTGCTGCAATGGCCTGGTGTCCCCTGGCTGCCTCGGCCTCATTGCCGGTCTTCCTGGGTGCAGGGCATACAGGCATTGGCCCAGCTGGCCCAGAGGTACCAGGCCCAAAACAGGATGAGCAATAACTGAAGCAGCCATTGGGGTGCATTCCTGACTGCCTAAGCCCACAAGGAGGACGTATCTGGTGTCCTCTGAGCTGGCAGGCACCGTGGCTATCACCTCCACCCCAGGCACAACCATATGCTCATGAGGTGGGGTCGGCTTTTAGGCCAGGACCTGCACTGCACCTCCAGTTTTTCAGACTGGCAGCAGCCCAGCATGCCCTGCAAGAGTGGTCTTCCCTGTTAATATGTCACCATCTGGATGGCTCCCTCAGGGCACCCAAGTGCATTGCATGCTCTTTGCACACTCTAGTCTTGTGTGTGGCAGCAGGTTGAAGTCTTTCACGATGAATTCAGTCCATGCATGGGAGCAGATCAACAGATCACAGCTCACAATGATACTTCCAACCTGTACAGGAGCTCCGAGCTGCAATTCTGGGTTCACAGAGACCACTCTGTGTCCAAGGGTTGGTGGAGGGGTGACTAAGCTGACCTTGCAGTGGCTCTCTTCTGCCAGGCATCTGCTGCCCTTCTCTATAGGGCTCCTACCCACCTCTACCTGTGTTCAGGGAGCCTGTTTCCTGGCCTGGGGCCCCCAGGCCAACCAGCTGGCTCTGAGGGCTGTGTACACCCAGTGGTTCCCAGAACAAAACTGGGACGGGGACACACGTCACCAGGAGGCCGGGAAGACCATGGATGCTGGGCTTCAGTAACCACCTATAGCACCGGCTACCTAAGGTCCTTGGGGACCTTGGCCTGAAGATGCAGAGAGAAACCTGGGCTACGACTCCAACACGAACACTGGCATTACCAGCGCCTTTGCAACGGCAGCCTTTCTTTATCTGTGAACAGAGGCAAGCAACCCTATTTATTCTTTATGGACTGAGTGATACCTTTGGTGAAATTCCCACAGGATACCTCCATGGCACAGGCTTTGTTTTCATCTTCCAGATTGATCAAGGAGGGTGGGACCGACCCACTCCTGAGGAGGCTTCTAAACTGTGGTCCCCTCCAGCTCGCTGGCCTTGAGCTGACAGAGAAGTTGTTCTCCACCACTTTGTGGTGCTACTAATTCAGCGGCCATCAGCACTGAATGGGGTTGAGACCACAAGACCCTGTGCCATGCTGACTTCAGGCTCTGCTGTAATCTAACTTGTGTTGAGAGCTTCGAGGATCTTCAAAACGAAATTAAAGATTTAGGAACTAGACAACTAAAAATGTAAGTATGGAAATATTACCCTAGATCCTAACAATTCTTGAAAAAGACGAAAGCGCTGATGGGCGTTTGTGTGGGTGCAATTTGGTTTCCTGGAGCCGTCATTGCAGAGCCTTTGGTAATTATTAGTGGGAGAGGCTTAACATGAAAGGAAGGACTCTCCAGGCATCCACATCCTCTTTTGTTCTCAGTTGTGTATCCATTGCTTTTATAAATGCAAATATTTCTGCCTTCTATTAGTAATTAGTGCATTTCAGTTAATGTACCTGGTGCAGTTTTGCTTTGCAGACATTCAAGCCAGGCCATGGTGTCCGGTGTGGAGTGCTCAGTGAAACTGCATCATGCAGTCATGCTCAGGCAGACTCAAGAACAAGATGAAAACAGTATTTTTTGGTTAAAAGAACAAATAGCTCTAAATGTATCAACACCTATAAATGGAGGCTTTTCATTGCATTCTTAATGCCTTCTGGTAGAACACCAGCATTCTGTTTTCTTAAATATGAAACTCAAATTTTCTTTGAAGTTACATGCCTAAAGCACTTCCACAAAACACCTTTAACTATTTCTCAGATTCACCAATCTTTGTCCTAAGCATAGTAAAGAAATATTTCATTTTTTACCTAAAAAATGGTTAAATCTAGTATAAAATTTTTACTTGAAATTTAAGATATATTAATTTGAGATATTGTCTGTAAACTTGCTTCCAAATAATGTAGCCAATTGTTTTGTGAAACTACAATTTGTATAAATATACAGACAAAACTGAAATACAAAATTGAAAAAAAGTGTTAGAACACATCAGAGAATTATACAGTTTGAACGTATAATTTTCTACTAGAAAGGACATCAAGTTTAGATTCAGACAGATCTGGCTGAAGTCTGTATTCTACCACTAGTTATGAGAAATATTTAAATAGTTTGAACCTCATAATAAAATAAGAAAGCAGTTTCTCTTTTAATAAGTACTAGATTACACAAAATGTTTCACATTCCTGGTCTGGTGCACACTGCATTAGAGACAATTGGTAAGTGTTTGCTGGAAACACTGGATTCTAATGCTGTAATTTCAGTTGCTAAGGTCATGGCATTGTTTGTCTGCTAATATCCCTCCCTTTTGAGGGGTCCCAACCTACCATGAAGTTACCATGTGCATGCAGTGAAGAGGATGCAACAGGCTGTGCTCATCAGGCAAAGTGCTCCAAGGAAGAGGTAAGGAAGCCATGGGGAGAGGAAACTGGGATGTTGGATGTGGCCGTCTGACCGGGCACTGATAAAGGACGGTATTTAGCAGACATGGTGGCAAAAGCTGGAAGCAGGAGACTCAGAAGGATTTCAAGTCCATGGCTAGCTGGGAAATTTAACAAGATCCTGCCCCCAAATAAAACTGTTAACAAGTACTAGGGATATGGCTTAGTGGTGAGGTGTGCACTGAGCCCATGTTTGGGTGCAGTCCTGAAAAATGAAGAACTCAGCTGGAAACTATGGACAAGGAATTCATTGGTTAAGCCAGTCATCTGGGCGCATAATGAAGATAACCACTGTGGTGATGATGAAATCCTATGAGAGTTTTAAATGTGTTGTATGGGCAGATTATCTACATTTAATAAAACTGGGGCATAGTTTATTTTGCTTAGGTTACACTGGGAGCTAATTTGCAAATCCAGTGCAAGTTGTACAGTGCTATTAATGTTTCCTTTAGAAAATTCTGTGAACCAATGTCTTCCTGTACCCTGTGGTCTGGAACAGGACTGATGGATAGAGCTACATTTCTTTTAGTTCTTTTCTTCCAAGTTAGGATCTTAGAACTGGGGTCCTCTGTATCCTAAACCAGGAGATTTTAACTTTGCCTTGGGCAATGTTTACCCCAGAGAATTTTGCTCAGCCCTGTGGAGATAACACTGACTGACATTCCCTGGCTGCGGGCTCAGGAGGACAAGCTAGCTGCTTTTCTTTAGGGTGTTGCAGGTCCACAAATCTCCCCTTTGATTCACAGCAAAAGTGCAAAATATCCTCTATAGACTCACTCAACCGTGAGTATAAAATAAATGCACTGGAATGTTTTTTACAGTCTTGACCTGCCAATCTGTAAATTGCAATTTCTCAAGGGCAGATTATGCTAATGAAAATGGCATGGCTTTACGTATCCTAATTTACACAGTACTTTAATCTCTATCCTACTACATCTTATATTAATTTAGAAGCACGCTTTAATAATTTGTTTTTTGGATGACTTTAGTCAATTTTGGAAGCAGGAAGAATATGTATCCATGAACCAACAAAATGAAGAAATTTCAGTGCAAAAATTTTAATACGGAAAGCATTGAAAACTTTCTGTTCTGTGTTATCAGCTCAGATTGAATAAAAATTGGATAAGTCAGGGAATCATTAAAATAGTATGTAGGCACATTTTACAGAGCTTAACTGCACACACATGTAGTATAAGATGTTCACACAACAAAATGTGGTTCCTTCCTTCCTTTTTGCTGCTCTGGTCATTGATCTGATGACGAGACTTGAGTTACTTGCCAGTTTAAACTATTCCCTGGCTAGCTCTTTCCATGATTCCAAGGTTGTTCTGATGGATGAACAGCAATTTTCCATCTAGACAGTGGCATGAAGATAGATTTTTTGGTATGTTTATACATATACCTAATGGGTTACAATTAGTAGCATGCAAATCATTTACTACAGTTTTGAAAAATCTTTTATTTATTTATTTGGTACAGGGCTTCACTGCACAACTTGGACTTGGACTTGTACTGACTCTCCTGTCTCAGGCTCCCCAGAGTTGGGATCACAAATGTGTATCACCATGCCTAGTTTGGTGGCCCTTACTGAAGGTCAGGAACCCCTAGTTTCAGTGCCAGCACAGCATGTGGTACTTGGGATTTAACTCAGGTGCTTGTGCTTACCAGTCAGGTGTGTAGACTGCCGAGCTATCTCCCTAGCCCCATTTACTGCAATTTTTGACCCTTCTTATGAGCTGTCTGCTCTGAACAGTGAATATAGTTTTCACAACAAAATGCTTCTTCTCTTCTTCATCAACACTTCACTATGTAACACAATATTTAATTAAATGACATAATTGACATCCCAAGTATAGCTGTGAGAAGCAGGAAGCCACTGGATCTCACTCAGCAGGTTGTGGGAAGGAAAGTGTCAATCATTTCAGATTTCTGTGCAGAAAAGTTATTTAAAATACCTGGACAAAGTGTCCGAATATACAAGTTTTGTGAGAATAAAATATATTTAGGGTAATTCTCGGAGTTATATTTAATACTATCAAATTAAGAGAAAACCCATCACATAACTAATAGGTAGTAACGGCAATCCCCCTTCTCTGTGTCCAAAGATTTGGGTCCTTTGTCTCTGATCAGAAGCATTGATTTACATAATCATGGATGATTTAAGGAAATTTTCTGAACTATTCTGTAAGATAAAGATATTTCATTAATGATCCCTGAGTTTTCTCTAGCTTTAAAGCTACAGGGCTTCTGTAGGTCATTACTAACACAATGATAGAGTGAAATCATACTTTAAAAAATACTCTTTTATTAGTAAACTGTTTCCACATCTCACAATGCCTTCCTATTCCTCACATACTTCTGCTCATCTGGGTCATTGCATCTACCAAGCAAATACTTTCCCCACTTGTTACTGTTGAAATTTTCTGTCAGTTTGCATCCTAGAAGTAAAATCTGCTTATTGCATCATCTTCTCCTAGAACCTTCACAGTGAATCTTTTAGGTCATTTTATAAAAGTCAAAGAAACAACACACACAAATCTGCTTTAAGACTTCTCTGTTAGTGACAAACTGGGGCTGTTAGATTGGCACTAATTTGTCATGGGAGAGCCACCTGGTATGAACATGGCATTGACCTTCAGGTCCTGCCAGACCTAGGCGTTCTATGGGGAGCTAATGGTGTAGGGCTTGGGGCCACCAGCCGCAGGAAGCATTTCTCGAGAAGGTACTATGTGTCTTAATCCATTAGTGCTGTGTTGCAAAAAACTCTCACATCTCTTGAATCACAGACCAATATCCTAGCATCTGTGATGTCTGGCAGGGACTGTGCCCTCCTTCCAGGCGGCACCTTGGCACTGAACACTGGCACACAAGAGAGGGGACCAAGAGGTGGAGGGCATACACACTGCTCCACAGGGTTCTGATCCTTTCAGTGAAGACCTAAATTCCCTCACACTGTGATTAAATTTCATCTAAGTTTTGGAGGGAGACATTCAGACTATAGAAGCCATCCTAAAAGGGTCTTGTGAAACAGTATTATATCTAAAGATAGTGACAGAAGTGATTTGAGATTTAAAACTTACAGGGTCTGGGCAGTGTAATGAATATGAGAAGGGAAAGCTGTGGATTTTTGTGCATAATGGAGCCAACTGCGAGAGTGAGAGGCAGATTCATCCTACCCTAAAGACATGAAAATTTGTCAGACAGACAGATGCGTTTTTCTTAATTAAAAATGGAAATAGAACCCTGATTGTGAAAGGATATGGCAGAGCAGGAGATCTGGGAGATGAAGGTGGGAAGAGTGTGACTTTAATTTTCTCAGTTTATTTCTCCAAATCCAAAGACCAGTAGCATTTGGTGGAATACATAAATTTCTTATCCCTTTCACTGCCAACAGCTCAGGATTTTTTTATTTCTACTTTTTTAGTTTTATTTTTAAAGAATACAAAATAGTGATAGAAAAAAGCATCAGAAACAATACAGATTTAGCTAAACAAAGTAATAGGAATTCAACAATGGTTACTGTATTAGATGATGCTATCTTCAAATTAGTTGTTCAAATTATGAGATATAAATGTGCAACTTTCACTTTAAGAAACAATGCAAAACAATAAAAAAGAAGTTATAAGATACTCAAAAGAGTGAACAAAATCAGAGTTAAAAGGAAAAATTTATGCATTAGCTGCTCCTTTCAAAACACCAGTAGAAACTGACAATGCCGCTATCCAAATTATTCTGCATACATATCTAAATATATTTTTTCTTTATTTCATTTGTCCTTTTCCTAATCCAGCTTTTTCCTTCCCATTGAACAATTTCATTACTCTTTCATGTTGTCACACTAGTGAGAAAATATGATGTTTAAAAACATAGATCTGATTTATTACACTTACCAATATAGTTTCTACCTACATCCACCTATCTACAGAAGCTCAAATTTGTCTGTTTTCTATCTGAATAGTACTCCATTGTGTAAAAGTAACATGTCTTTGCTATAAATTCCTCAGTTGCTAGGTGTTTGGGTTGTTTCCAAGATTTAGTATGACAAATTATGCTGCTATAAATACAAGGGCACAAATATCACTGTGGTGTGATTATTTCAGGAGGGGAATACTGGGCTGGAATGGGATTTCCAATCTTAGCTTTTTGAGGAGTATCTATGCTGATTTCTATGATGATTTTGCCAGCTTGCACTCCCATTGACAGTGGAGAAAGGTTCCCTTTTGCCCACGGCCTCTCCAGTATTTGCATTGTTTGACTTCTTGATTGTAGCACTTCTTTCTGACATAAGATGATATCTCAGCATTGTTTTAATTTGCATTTCTTGAATGATCAAAGATGGTGAACTTTTTTTCACATATTCATTTACCATTTGAATCTCATTTGTGAAAT
>PVKA01001583.1:39064-134902 GCA_004027165.1 Ctenomys sociabilis
TTTTTTTTTTTTTTTTTTTTTTTTTTTTTTTTTTTTTTTTTTTTTTTTTTTTTTTTTTTTTTTTTTTTTTTTTTTTTTTTTTTTTTTTTTTTTTTTTTTTTTTTTTTTTTTTTTTTTTTTTTTTTTTTTTTTTTTTTTTTTTAGCTTGTTGTATGTTCTGGACAGGTAGGTGCCCTTTGTCTGGCAGTCTGGCATAACTGTCTCCCACTTCATACTTTTTCTTTTTACTCTGTTGGTGATTTCTTTTGATGTGCAGAAAGTTTTCAAAATGATGAATCCCAATTGTTGATTCTTTGAAGTATTTCCTGTGCATTTTGATTTTTGTTTATGAACCTATGTCCTTAAGGTTTCTACCTACTTTCCCTTGCAGAAGACTTAGTGTTTCAGTTATAATATTTAAATCTTTGATCCATTTTGACTGTAATTTTGTGCACGGTCATTTTGTGTACTGGTCTATTTTAAGCCTTCAACATGTGGAAATCCAGTTTTTCCAGTACCATTTATTAAAGAGATAATCTTTCTTCTAATGAGCATGCGTGGCCCCTTTGTCAAAGGTAAAGTGGCTGAGTGTGCTGGTAGTTGTGTTTACATTTTCTATCGATCTTCAGGCCTATTTTTTATGCTGATTTTATCACAGGTCTGGTTTTTCCAGTATCATGCTGATTTTCAAGTGAGGGATGGTGATGCCCCTTCCTCTCTTTCCTCTGTTACTGAGAATTGCTTTTGATATTCTAGGGCTCTTCTATTCCAGATAAATTTTACAATTTTTTTCTAGATCTTGAGGTATAACAATGGTATGTTAATTGGTATTGAATTGGTGTAACAGTTATGGGAGTATGGGCATTTTCACAATGTTGGTTCTTCATATGCAGGAGCAAGGAATGTCTTTCCTTTTTTGAAATCTTCATTGATCTCTGTTTTTCAGAGTACTATACTTTTCACTGTATAAATCTTTTATTTCTCTTGTTATATTTATTTCTAGGTATTTCACTTTTGGTGCTGTTATTGTGAAAGGCATGGTTTCCACAATTTCTCTCTCAGTGCATTTGTTGTGCACAGAAATGCTATCGATGTTTGAGTGCTATCTTTGTGTCCTGCCTTGCTACAGAATTTGCTTATTAAATCTACAAGTTTTTTAGGGGAGTTTTGAGGGTCTTCTACATACAGCATCATATCATCTACAAATAATGACAATATTACTTCTTCCTTTCTAATTATTATTCTTTTTATTTCTTTCTTTTGTCTAACTGCTCTGGCTGATGTTTCCAGAACTATATTAAACAAGAGTGGTAGTAGTGAATATTCTGGTATTGTTTCTGATTTCAAAGATAAAGTTTTCAATTTTTGTCCATTAAGTATAACATTAGCTGTTGGTTTGTTCTAGATGGCTTTTATCAGATTGGGAAAAAGACCATCTATTCTGATTTTATGAAGTGTTTGTGTCATGATTGAGTGTTGGGATTTGTCAAAAGCTTTTTCTGCATCTATTGAGATGATCATGTGATTTTTGCCTTTGAATCTGTTGATGTTGTGTATTACATTTATGGTTTTGCATATATTAAACCATCCATGCATTCCTGGGATGAATCCCACTTGGTTGTGATGTACAATGCTCTTGATGATTTGTCACATTCTGTTTGCTAATATTTCACTAAGGATTCTTGCCTTGATGTTCACTACCTTGTGTGGATTTGGCATCAGAGTAATACTTACCACTCTGAATGGGTTTTGGAGAATTTCTTCCCTTTCAATGACATTGAAAAGTTTGTGAAGCATTGGCATTAGTTTCTCCCTAAACTTCTTATAGAATTCATCTTTTTCTTGTTGGCAGGTTTTTTATTATATTCTCAATTTCATTGGATGATATTGGATCTTACAGAATTTTTAAATCTTGATTTAGTTTAATAGTTTACATATATCTGGGAATCTGTTTATTTCTCCTGTATTTTTCATTCTATTAGAGTAAACGTTTTGGAAATCGGTACTGCTAATCTTCTTTTGCAGGATTCATCAATCTGGATTGAAAGTTGTTTTCTTTGAGAACTTCAAATATCTCACTCCAAACTCTTTTCCATTTGACAGTCTGTGTTGAGATATCTGCCATGATTCTGATAGGCTTTCTGTTATAGTTGATATGTTTCTTCTCTCTAATAGCTTTTAGTATTCTATTCTTTGGTGCAATTTCTGGGATCTTGTTTATTATGTGTCTGGGTGATGATTTATTTTGATTATGGCTAGCTAGAGTTCTATATGCTTTGGTTTTCTGTATCTCTGATTCATTTCTCATGCTTGGGAAGTTTTCTGCTACTATTTCTGAAAACACTCTTTTTATGTCTTTTGTATTATACCCAGCTCTTTCACTGATAGCTACTAGTCTTGTATTATTTTTCTTTGCTTCATCTTGCAGCTTTTGTATCATTATTTCCTGCTTTCTCCTTATTTATTATTATTATTAATTATTATTATTATTTTTATTGAAGAACAAATAGCAATGAGACAGTTTCAAGGCAAATTAACAGGACAGATTCAACAAATCAATACATTGCAAAATATTTTTGTAATGTTTCGGTGTCGTTTCTCCTTATTTTTGAGAAATATTTATTTTCATGTTCATTTGTTGTAATGTTATCTTCAAGGACTGAAATTCTACTTTCTGTTTCATTCAAGCAGTTTTGCCAGCTTTCAGTGGAATTTTTGATATACTGGATATCAGCTTGAATCTGTATCATGTATTCTAGTACTTTCCTGTATTGTTCATTCAATATTTCCATTATTTTCCTATTCCTTTCAATTTTTTATCTATCTCTTCTTTAGATGTATCAAGCAATAGTTTTTTTGATTGTTGTTATTTCCTTTTTTACCTGACGCATTATTTCTGATCTGATTTCTTCCATAGCCTGATGGAATTGTTTCTTAACTTTAGTTACTATCATCTCAAAAATTTCAGAAACGTGATTTCCAAGTTCTTCTATGACCTTTTGTCCTGAACTTGTTTTGAGTGGGCTAGAGGTCTGAGATTACCTTTTACTGTTTCCTTTTGTCATTTTTTGCAGCAATGGTAGATTGGTGAGGTCACCAAGGCTCTCCAGAGTGTGGGAGGGCAGCACAGGCTCACCAAAGCTCATTCTGTGTGGGGTCCAATGTGTTCTACCTCATTAAGGAGGGGGGCAGCTGCAGTTCAGGAAGCATCCAGTGGTCATGAATACAGGCTGAAGATGTGCAGGGCTCTCTCAGTGGTTAACTGGCACAGGGCAGTAGTCCCCAAGGCTTGTCCAGGTCACTGTGGTGTCAGGACACTCTGGTAGTTGTCAGGAAGAAAAGGGGTGCCCACAATCAGCAGACTTCCAGCGGGGGGCTGAGGCCATGGACACTGGCTTACCAGGCCTATCCAGTAGTCTTGGGGCAAGCAGGGATGGCAGGACTTAGAAAATTCTAGTGGGAAGGCTGGGGTAAGGGTCAGGGCTAGGGTTGCCCAGGGTCCTGAGAGTCTTCCAGCTTTTTAATTATTATAATTGGTAGTATTTTATTTCTTAAAGAGCTTGCTTTAGTCAAAGGCCATATGAAAATGAATCATTATTTTTTAATGTGATTATTCTTGCTGTCAAGAATCATACTGTCTGTTTCCTTCTATTCTTTCCGCAACATAATGAGCAGAATGTGAAGATTAATTATCCATTGAGTGGTGAAAATAAATTCTCAGAGAGAAGCTGTTTTTTTTTAAAGTTGCTTTTAAATTGTCTTTTCAAAAACATGTGTATTTTTGTGTGGATAGGGTTAATTTTGGTTGTAAGCACAGCTTTACCTGTCACCTGTTATCATAGGAAGATACAGTTATCCTCAACTTCAAAAAAGAGTAGCCTACAATTCACCAATTAAGTCCCACCTTTTCAGTATATACCATCTTATAATTGCTTCATTATATAATATTAAAACTGAGCACATAGTAAACCCTTAATTTCTTCATAGGCTTCCACAAATTCAAACTTTTATGCTTTCTTTTCTAGCCATAGGAGAAAGACACAACATGACAAATTATGGTGTAAACTGCTTAAAAGAAAGGAATGGCTAGGCTTCAGGAATCCTGATTCTAGTCTTCTCCTAAGTGTTTCCCCATTTTCCTATTTATACTTTCCTTTAAGAATATATATTTATTTATGGGGCCAGGGAGATGGTTTAGTGGAGTAAGTACTTACCTGGCAAGCACAGGGGTCTGAGTTCAATCCCCAGTTCTGATGTATATGCAAGGTAGTTAGGATAGATATACAGCTACTTTCTCTTAGTTCATTGATATGAAAGGTTTGCACTAATATTGTTTAGACAAGATATCATGTCTCCATATTTTCTTCTGAATAACTACTAGGAAGACAACAATATGTAATGTATCAATTATTGTAACTGTCATACTAACCTGTCTTGAAACTGTCTTTTTGTTATTTTCTTTTTTGTTATTAAAATGAAAAAAACTAGATAATATAGCAACTATTGTTGATTAGTTATCCTTTTTTTGAAAATCTGAGCCAGGCGTGGTGGTGCGTACCTGTAATCTTAGCACTTGGGAAGCTGAGACAGGAGGATTGTTGTGAGTTCAAGACCAGCCTAAGCTACAAAGTGAGTTTGAGGCCAGCTTGAACTGCACAGTGAGACCCTGTCTCCAAAAAGAGACAAAAAAAGAAAAAAAAAAAAAAAGAAAATCTGTAACATATATATTGCTGTATGTTATCCAATTTCTGTCACTTTTTCTGTTTTTTTGTTGCTTCTGTTTTCACTCTTCAAATTAACATAAAATAAAAGAGATCAACCAAGAATTATTCACCAGCAGCAACTTTGACCTTCACCTCTATAAATGCTCGTTATATCTGTGCAACTTCATTTGGTAGCTGTCAGACAGTTATTTTTAATGATTTCATTCAAAATCATCTCACACATCTCAGAAGTTAATCAAGTTTCTTTTAAAAACTACAGCCTGAAACCATATCCACACACTTCTGGCACAGTTGCAGAGGATTCCTGGCTCCTGGATGCCCCTGTGGACGCAGCTGTGCCCCTGATTCCACATCTGTTTGGAGTTAGAGCCTTTTCTCTCCTCCGAGCCACAGCAGGAAGTGCTGCAGAGCCCCAGGGGCTTCATTCGGCCAAAGAGCAGGCCCACATTTGAAATTATTGCTTGGTCAGTCAAGAAAACCTTGTTGTCTGTTCCTTTGGAAGGGATCATTTACCCTCCAAGTTACAGAAGGGCACCAGGTTGGATAAAGGTAGTGGGACCTCACGGAGCCTGAAGGTGGCTCTCTCCAGCTCTAAGTCCACAGACAGCCATTCATGCGCAACATAGGAATCAGCACTAGCGTACAGTCGAAATTTAAATTTATCAGCGTACCATATTTTACAACAATAGCAAGTTATGTTTGCAATTCCAACTGCCACACTTACAGTCTTTCCTTTCCTCCTGGTTATTTTAATTCTATCATATTTCTGCCTTTCTAGAGAACACACCAAGAGATTGACAAGTTATATCCTCCTTGGTGACGGGTAATGTGTCTCATTTATCTTTGAATCCCCGGAGCTTAGCCTGGGGCCAGTGTGAAGCAGCGACTCACAAGATGACGGATACGGTATTAGCAGGGGATGGCCTGTCTGTGGATGCTGCTGGTCCCTTGAGATTCTTGATAGGAAAACTGCTCTCCATTTGAAGTTCCCGACCAAGTAACGTTTTCTTAGAGTAAAAACTGAGTTTTACACATCACCATAGTGATTTATTTTTCAGTTAATATTTAATGACTTCAATTAACTGTAATACTGTATTTATATACCAATGAATGAACAGCTACTGGAAATAAAAACATATATCTATTTAATTTTTGCATTACTTTAACCACAATTACAAAAAAAATTAAATGCATACACACACACACACACACACACACACACGGCAATCAAAACTTAGCAATATGGAGGCCACATACAACTATGCAAATGAAATGGGACAAGAAGTCAATAGCAAATTAGGGGGTCTGTGATTCCCAAAGGTTTGCTTCATAAAAGACATTTAGCAAAATATAGAATTCAAAACAATTACTGGAACATTTTAAAATATAACATTTAATGCCAATTGTATAGATTTTTAAAAAATGTAGATGTATTTTAATGCATTTGTTTTAGGGTCTCACTCTGCAGCTCGGACCTGTGGTGATCCCCCTTGTTTTCAGCGCCTCCCCAGCGCTGGGATACAGGCATGTGCAATCATGCCCAAACTTGGTTGCCAGCTTGTCTGGATGTGTGGACAGTGAGGCATGTGGTACCAGGGATCAAATCCTGGCCACTATGCTTGTCTAAGCAGGCACTTAATCTCGCTGGCGCTACCACCAGTTGTATTGATTTCATAGCATGAATTTATTATAGTATATGTAATATACATCATATGTTACCTAGCTTTACATATAGAATAAATGCTTGTACATATAATTTCTGGAACAAAAGATGCATAAATTCTTTAATATTCATATATAGTTTTCCTGGGATTCTACTTCTCCCACACCTTTAAAAATAGTTCTGTTAGTCTGGGGAGATAGCTCAGTCATCTAATCACCTGCCTGTCAAGTGCAAGGATCTGGGTTCAATCCTTGGTATCACATGCCATGCTGGCTCTGGAACCCAGGGTGTGCTATGCCAGCCCCAAAACAGGATGTGGTGCTGTATGCCTGTAATCCCAGTGCTGGGGAGGCTGAGAGAGGAGGATCAATAAGAGTCTGAGCAATGCAGCCAGACTCTGTATCAAATAAATAAATGTTTGGTGTTCTAGCAAAATTGTAATAATTCAGCTGAAGAAACATCTGTCAAAATGTTATCAATTGTTAATACTTACAAAAAATAAGATACTGTTACTCAGTTATTTATGGTTGTAAAAATTATCAACATGCAGCAAAGGCTTCACAGGAACCTTTTATACTGACAAAACACAGTCTTAGTTTCAAACTTAAATTTCCTTTCACCAAACAATAGACTTCTGATTGGAGTTTAGCATGTTTCTCTCAGCATCACTAAAATTTGAATAAGCTAAAATAAAAAATTTAACGAGTGTTATTCAGTCAAAGCAAAACAGTACAAAACAGTATGCTTATAGCTGAACTGTGTCAGTGATGACTTTGAAAACTATTCGTCACCCCTGGGAAGAGAAGAACATTTTACTGTTCCAGAGTCTGACCTGCTTGTAATTTCCAGATAGCTCTTTCTTAGCACATGCAGATGAGCTTTATGTTATAATAGATACATTTTCTTTGTTCCAGGACTTCATATAAATTGAATTATATTGGCTGTACTTTCAGGATTGGGTTATTTTGTTCAGTGTGGTTTTTTAAAAAAATAATCCATGTTGTGAAGTACATGAACAGACCATATACTGTTTTGTTGATTGGGAGACAAATTGTTTGTATGTCCCAATATTTGTTTATTCGTTGCCTGGAATGACTGTTTACTTCCTGTTTCTATCTTTGTAAGAACATTCATTTGTTATCTTTACTGAGGATCTGTTTCCATTTTTCTTGAATAAATGTCCGAGAGTGTAATTTCTTGGTAATTCACTGTTAAAATTTGTAAGAAACTGCCAAATTGTTACCAAAAGTGGTTGTTAATACCATTCACTCCCACTGGCCATGAGAAATAATTTATTTTACCTTAATCTTCTCTCCTGTCTGTTCTGCAAGTTGAAAATTCTCTATTGATCTTCCTTTCAAGTTCATGGGTTTTCTTTTGCTGTCATCTTCAATCTCCTCTTACATACATCAAGTAAAGTTTTCATTTCCGTTATTGTCTTACTAGTTTTAGGATTTGTATTCTTTTCATGGTTCCAAATTCTTTTCGAAGATTTTCCTAAATGTTAGTTCAGTAAGAAGGCATCTCTTTAATTTCTTGAGTACACTGATAATAGTTGTTGCAATGTTCTTTTGTAAAATTAAACTTTACAGACATCATTTCAGGGTTAATTACTGATTGCTACTTATTCCTAAGCGTTAATTCCATCTTTAGTTTCTTTGTCTGTGCTGCAATTTCTGGATACACATCAGCTGCTATGACTCCACCTTGCCCTGGCACAGGCTTCGCTTTCTATGCTGAGTGAAATCGTGCAGAGTGCGGGTCACCCAAGCTTCGTTGATGTCCTGCTTCCAGCCTCTGCACTTCGATTCCCATGCAGATCGTGGCAGGGCTTGAGGTCTTATTATTCTTATTAAGAATAAAAGGTAGACAAGCATTAGGCAGAGCAGGGACCTAAGTAAACTGAAAATAGACCTGGGGAAAAGCCGTCTGTGCTCTGAGAAGCCGGAAGGAAAGAAAACACGGCAGCAGGTGCTCTCCTGACGGCAGACTGAAAAGGACAAACTCTGTGTCAAAGGGCAAGGGTCCGGGAAAACTGAAATATACCAGGGGAAGCTGTGGCAAGGGTACTCTGCTGCTCCAATGTCAAGGCCTCAGTGAGAAGGCATTCTTACAGCTTCATTGTTTGTTTTGGGGTCCCCATCCAAGCAGCCCAACAGAGGCACACATAAAGCCCTGAAGTGGGTGCTTCTCCAGTTGCCCTCTCAGGTAACCAGAACTTTTTTTTTTTGCTTGCACAGCCCACCCTGGGGCGGGGCTGGTACTGCATGTGGTCCCTGTGCATTTAAGCTTGCCCAAGCAGGCCCGTTAGACTGCTAAGCGATCATGCTGCCCCCCCATTTTTTTTTCTAAAAAAGTGTGCGTGGTTGTTTCCTACTTGTCTGACTCATTGTTCTTATTCTAAGGACAAGAACCAAGAGGGAAAACTGATTATAACATGGTTTTAATTTTAAGTTTCTTTGGCGTGTGTTTGAATACATACCGACCGCATTCCTCTTGTGTTACTAAGGTAACACATCTTAGTTCTGTTATTCACTGACTTCTTCTTCCACTGCTTTCCATCATTTTCTTTGGTCCCTCCCTTCTTACAAAAGATCTTGATTTTACCCTGTGATTTGCGAGTAACCGCCTTTTGTTACTTACAAAAGTCCGACGTTGATAAGCACAACTTAGAAAAGAGCACAGGACCCTAGGGATCGGGTCCAAATAGTGAACTGAGCAGACCGGGCAGGGGCTTTTACTGGGAAAATGCATACATATTCAAGCAAGAGAGACTCCCGAGGACAGGCAGAAGGGCCCAAGGTTGGATTTGCTCAGCTTGACACCACCCTTCTTTATATATTGAATGTTAACAAAAAAGCAACTCCAAAGCCCTGGGGGAAGAATTTTAACAGTATGGGCAAAGTTCACTGCTAGGACACCACTCACATTGGGTGAGGATGGTTGGCTAGTGGAGTTCACTTGTCTCACATTGTGAATCTCTCTTGAAAGAAAAAGCGACTTCAGTAGTAGCTTACAGGCATGTGAAAGTTTCACAGTATTTTTTCTTTTGTCCTGAAAGCATAGGTGACTGTCTCTCCCTGAAGATACCAGCTGACTGGCTTGATGAGCTGATCAGGTTTTATAAGGAGAGGATTTATCTGAAGACTTGGCATGTTGTGCTCTGGATGTTACTGAGGTATTAAACAATGTTCCAGGTCAGATTCCACTGTGATAGCAACTGCTCTCTGGAGTACTGAATCTTGGGCAGTTTTGTCAATTCAAGTGCTGGCCAAGCGACTCCTCCAAGAAATAGATGTCTGTCCTCCTTTCACAGGTCCTGCCTTTTATGCAGGTCTCCAGGGTGCAGCAGATCTCTGTTGTGCTGGAATCTCAGTGCCAATGTCTGGGAAATCCCCCGTCAGAGAAGGGCACTACTACCACTTGCTTCCTTTTTCAGCCTTCTCAATCTTTGTTTTCTCTTGATCAGTCCTTGAAAAATCAGGCTCACAAATTTGTTCTTTCTCATGGTTGTTTCTAATGGAAGGGCAAACTCTTATACCAGAGTCAGACATAGAATCTAACATTCATTTTAAAGTAAATGTTTTATTTTTCCCCTACATTTTCTGCATCAGTGC
The DNA here is from genome assembly GCA_004027165.1 of Ctenomys sociabilis. NCBI lineage: Eukaryota > Metazoa > Chordata > Mammalia > Rodentia > Ctenomyidae > Ctenomys > Ctenomys sociabilis. The sequence continues at coordinate 49,048 of PVKA01001583.1, forward strand.
ATTTGTTTAAATAAACACGTTTACTTTAGCCCACACTTTTGGCTTTTTCATGCTGACACCTGGGTGTTCTCGACAGTTGTGGTTTTTGCTGCAGTGTGTTTCTGTCATACAGCCTTGAATTTGCTGCAAAATATTTATTACACACAGCACTTTTCTCCTTAAAAAATCACAGGATTTTTTTCTTCTAATTAGATGATGAAAAATGTGATTTAGAACTAATCCCTCCAACTGTAGTCCCAATCTAAATATTCAGCCATGTTTCCGTCCTTTCCAAACCAAAAAATTCAGGCTATCTTTGGTTTAGTTATGCTAAGGTTCATTTTTTCCTTTTTTTTTTTTTCTGAGAATGTTGCTTTTTTCTTAGGCTGAATGGTTTTGTATAAGCTGTTCCCCTCTGCATGGAAAAATATCTCTGTCCTGTTCTACTTAACCTTTTCTCTCTTCTAGACTTAAAGCTAATTTTTTTTTTGGTAATCCTGTGGCTTTTTTTTTTACACATTTATATTAAAATATAGCCTTGACAACCATACAAGTGCCTAACTTCTGCAATAGAGCCTGAACCTTCAGGAGGGAAATACCATTCTCAAACCTTCTGTCATGCATGCCCCTTGACCTTGGTTCTTTATAAACATTGGTTAAACATGCAGGAAGACTAATGAATATGTTTTATAAACTTTTAATTTTGTTTTAGTTTTCAAGATCTTTTACCTCTGTGGCCTTTAACTAAGGCCTTGACCATGTAAATAGTTGGTAAACAGCTACTCAAAATAGGGAACAAGAAACGCGACAACTACAAGAACTTCAGCAGTCCAATTTTTTTACCACACACTAACAGACACTAAAGCTGGCATCAATCTGACGCTCATTTCCACCTGAGGAACTGGAGATGAGCACTGTTGGTGGGCAAGCTCACCTCTCCTAGTGTGGAGGCTCTTGCTTTCTAAGAGTGGCCTCCAGTAGATAGTCACGGCCCAAGACAGCAGGAGAGCAAAAGATGTTCTTCACGTTTTGCGCATCATCCTAAATTCATCTTGACCATCTTAATTTTTTAGTATTTTATTTACGTGAAATCATGCTACATATCTATGGGCCATACTGTGATATTCCAACACACCTCTATGCAAGGTGTACTACCCTAGTAAGGGTGATCTGCATGTCATATCTTCATGTGTGAAGCCTTCCAGCCCCTCTGTTCTAGTCCTTTGTTAGATGTGTAAATAGGTTATTGTGTGCTCTGACGTCTCCATGGCACTATGGAGCGCTTGAACTTAGACCCTTTTCATTCTTCTTTGATATGCATGGTCTGAGTTCCCATATCCTTTCTTCTCCTGTCCATCCTGGGCTCTAACCATCGTGACGTAGCTGTGAGATTGATTTTCTGCAGCTCCCAGATATGAGAGACAATAAGAATATGAAGCTCACTATGTGTGTGTTCATGCTGGACAGCTGTGTATGGAGCACCACAAAGAAAGGGTGGCAAAGACATCCATCAAAACACCTCTAGGGGAGCATGTTGGTTTGTAGGCTTCAAGTGTAAGGTGATAGCTTAGAAGCTGAAAACTTGAGTGTGTTCTAACTTTTTCTTTCATGAGAAAAAATACAAAGATTTATTCCAAGCTCCCGTGAGGAAAGCAGACCTGATTAAGTGGAATTGGTGTCCTGTCTTGGCTTTGGAATATCATGACTAGTAGATAAATAGTGAATTAATAGACTGTTGTGTCCAGATTCAAGTTTTCCCATAGCGAGAGACTCTGTGACAGTCATTTTGGGGGCCAAGCAGTAGAAAAATCCCTTTTGCTCCTGGCCAGGCAGATTCAGGGTCCCGGTGTCACTCTGTCCAGAAACTCACACACAGTACCTGCATGGCCAGGCATCAGGCCCTGGGTCTTGATGCCTGGAAAGATTACAGCCTTGCCTTCTGATCATAAACCATATCTGAATGAACCCGAGTCAAACTCTCCACGTCAGTCTCTCCCTTTCTCTCAAAGCTGTAGGTGGTCTGCAGAAACAGACTTTCCTGGTAGTAGTCCTGTTTATTGCCAATATATAAAGGCCATTTATTTCTCAGCCAAGTGGAGCTGAGACCCATTAGTATCAGTGCCTGTAGCAAGAGAGGTGCAGGTAGCCATAAATTAGCTACAGTCTTCCGCCATCATCCCGGAGAAATCCAAGAAAGAAGCAGTGGGTAGCTATAGACTTGTCCTGTGACAATTCCATTACTTGGTGACATTATGCGGTGGATTAACGGGAGGAAGCTAAGTGCCCTGAAAGTGAACCACAGCTTTAAGTGTGGGTCTCTTTAAACAGTGACAGATCTGTTAAAAGTTTTGCACAGATATTTTTCTGTGCTAAAATGAGGAAAGACAGAGAGAGACAGAGAGTGGGGAAAGACAAAAAGAGAAAATGACAGAGAAAGAATACTATTTTTGTCTATTTTCTACTCTACCTTCAGTTTTATGCCCTGTTCCTTTTATAGGACTTCATTTATCCTTTAGCATTGTCTTTTTGAAAATAATTTATGAATTTCATCTTTCATTTTCCTGTCTTCCACAACTTTTTTGTTGTTTTTGAATGAAAGCTATACTTTACAGTCTAGTTGTTTGATTTATTTCGTGGCTTTTTAAATTTCTATTTTTTAATTCATTTAATAAGCATATCTATTCATTTTATTTCTTTATGTGATGACTTCGCATCACTATCCACATGGAAGTTCTTGATGCACACATTCCACAGACATTCACATTGTCACTGTTCTAAGCCAATATCAGGAAGGAGAGGACAGTGTTGGTAAATTACTATTTCTGTATTTGCTAATCTCTGAGGACTGAGTGACCAGGGCGACCATGGACAATTTGTGCTATCATAGGAAGGATGTTTTTCACTGATGCCTTTTCCAGCATGTAGAAAAGACTCCACGAAGTCAGAGGAGGGCATGAAATGTCTGTGAAAACACAGTTTAGGAGCTTTGGTGGTTAGGACTGTAAAGAGTTATTGTCATTTGCATTTTAATAAATCTTTACTATAAGTAGACCTATCACACATATACTTCCCTATCTCAAATACTTTTTGTTGCTTGTGTCAGACTTTTCAATTGAGTGTATATTTATAACATGTGCAGAAGCTATTAAGTTAGTTTTTTTTTGTTGTTATTGCTAAAACTAAGTGCCAGAAGTACAGTAATTTTAAAAAGAAAAGAGATTTACTGAGCTGACAGTTTGGAGGTCCACAGTTTGGGGTCACTGGACAGCAACATGTCTAGCTGATAACGGTGGTGGGAATGCTCATGGAAAGAGAGACTCCAGCTCAGAGAAGAAACCAGAGAGAACCAGCCTTTTAGGGTCACGTTCCGTCACATGAACTTACACCAAAGAGACAGCATTCTGGGTATTCAGTGCCTGATGGGCTTTTCACTGGGCCCTGTCACTTAAGGTTCCACCAGCTGGTACATACCCATACTTGGGTCCAAGATCTCAGCATATAAACATTTTGGGGATACCCCCTATCCATATCCCAGCAGAAGACAATGTGGTGAATGCTAAAATTTCAAAGTCACAGTTTAATCCAAGACATCAATCCAACACAAGACTTGGCAAACTATACAGTGTGCTCCATTGAGGAACACTTGCTTATACTGCCTCTCACATAATAACACAACAGCTGAAAAATAATTTTCTTTGATACATTTTTCTATTTTATCTCAGGGACCTGGAATTTTACAGTTCATCCTTGGAGTTAGAATTTTCTCGCCTCAAAATGAGATATTCATTTTATAAAATTCCCCAAATGGAGATTGTATTTCCTTATTAACCTGTAAGATTTTATAGATGTGATAGCTTTAACCCAATGGCAATAATATTTCTGCAAACTCGAGTTTTGCACAGTGGCCAAGTTGTGCACAAAGAGGAGTGTTTTGTGACATAAACCTTTTCTCATTTTGTAAGATGAGAATTTAGTGCATGAGGTTTTTTCTAAGAAATTCTTCATGCTCAACAATGAGGTTGACCTTTGCTAGAGGGCATGGGCAGTTTCACACCTTCTAGTTTGTCATCTTACGAACTGAAGTGAGATTTCCAAAGGATACACAATTTACAAGTGCAGAATGTATATTTTAGCCTGAATCTGAATGATTTCAAATATTTCACTCTTCGATTCCTTGTGGCTATTGTGATGAGTTCATATAATCTAGATGTTTAAGAACAATGTGGATCTGTAACGTTACAGCTCTAGACGTCAGAAACCCAGAAAGTGTCTCACTGGGTTACCACGTCTGCTTCCTTTTCCACACTCCTCATGGGAGCATCCACTTCACTGACCTTTCAACTTCTAGTTCACCGGTACTCTCTGTCCTCAGTCTCCCTCCCTCTCACTATTCTCTCTCCCTTTTTCACTGTCTAAGACCCTTGTCCCAAATAATCCACAACTGTCTTTTCATTTTCATTTACTTCATTTAATCATATCTCCAACATCTCCTTTATCTGGGATGCAACATAGCCACAAACTGTGGGCGTGGAGCCGCGCTTGCATCTTGGCAGTTGGGTGGAGGGCTTGGCACTGTGCAAAACTCAACATTGTTGGTGATTGTTTGGGCCTTGACTTATGTCATGTACTCCACAGATGGGCATCATAGAGACTGCAGTGGGGCACATCAGCATGAAGGTTCTAATATCAGACCGCAGGGCTTCATATGCACTGGAGAGCCTTTTATAGTCTTTCCTTGTCTCATATTTCTAATCTATGAAACTAGAATCACTAGAGACCATACTCATAAGTGAAATAAATCAGACCCATGCATCTTAAAAAAGTTAGAGTAATTATTGGGGCATTTCATTGGTGCCTGCGAAGGTGCAGTGATCTGATGCATGCTGGGCATCATCAGCCCAGCCAGATTCTGGACCCAGATGCCAGCTGTGTGTGTGCACCCAGGGCCCTAATTGAAGGATCTGCTCAGGGCTTCAACTCTGTGCAGTGCTGATCAGGAAAACTGAAAGCCAGTATTCAGTAAGTGCAGCTGGAAAACATGTCTGCACATGGCTGGCAATTCTTCCCTTTTCCTTTCATAGTACTATGAAATTTACACAAAAGTATATTCTACAAGAAGACACAGACAATGGACTTTACATTATATAAAGTACACAGAAGGTGAAATCTAACTCAGTAGCTTCTTTCACTCAGGAAATACACTTTTTTTGTTTTTTTTTGAAGAACCGGGGATTGAACTCAGGCCATTGCACTTGCTAGGGAAGTGCTTATTCCACTGAGCCATCTCCCCAGCCCCCAGAAATACACTTTTAAATGGCTGGGAGAGCAACCTCTTTTGGATACTCAATTTGTTCCAAAGTTACTTTTAATGACTACTGAGTAAGTTTGCTCATGCCGAAAAATAAGATGGCAATGTTGTCACAACTGAAGATCTGTGCTTTGTGCCATCTAATGCAGTTAGCGTGTTACTTCAGTAAGAAAAAGACAAATTCTAAGAGACCTTCAGTCTATGACTTCTTCACAGGTTTGGATGGGATTGAGGAAAGCAATTGATTCAGTTTTACCTTTTAGTTCATAAGGAAAGTAATAATCATTGCTCTGAAAATTGTAGAATATATAGAAAACATTCCAAGTATTTGTAAAGCATAATAGGAATATCATAAATAATATTCATACCTGCCTTATGTGCAAAATAGACAGTATTAGAAAGTGTACCAGAAACACAAACTAGATGTTTTGTTGGGTTCGTAGGTATCAGCACCAGACCTTAGGCAAATTGTACCAGGGATTCTATAGCACTAGGCATAGTATTTGTTGGTTGAGACCTAGGAAATACATAGTATGATTTTAAAGGGCTCCAAAATGTTCCTCTTTGCAAATTCTTATAAGTGTAGGACAATAATTACTTTGAATCAATGAGAATGTTTTAAAAAAACTGAAATAAGCCAGCAATTACTCTCTTTCTACATAATGTCAGATGTTTTAGTTGGCCCATACTCTCAGTTTTTCCTTAATGATGACTGGTACTTTATAACTGTTGCTGACTAGAATAGAAATTTTTAGCTTCTATAGTCAATGAATTCATTATCTTTTTTTAAAATTACCTGGAGTGATATTTGATAATACAGCTAAAATTTTTAAATATAACATTATAATATTGAAGCTTTTTTCTTGTCTATTTTCTTATTGGAAAATGTGATATGAAAACAACTTTAAAAAGAAGATACTGTGTTTCTCAGGGTGTTTTCCTAACTCCTCTTTTTGTAACAGTTTGACATGGAGAGAATTTCTTGGCAAGTAGCCAATTCAATAGAGTTAGTTTATTTTCTGCTACAAATATCTTGAAGTAGGCAATAAAAGCTAAAAATACAAAATTATTTTAAAGCATAAAGATGTTTAAAAGAAAGGATGGTTCTTATATGCCAGAAAGTACAAGGAAACTAAAAACCAAAGAGAAATTGGAAGGTGATATGTTGTACATGGGCATGGTCTTGAGCCTAAGGACCAGAAGTTGAAATCAGAACACAGCTAGAGATTCCAGCAGCTATTTTCTCTCAAGATACTATAGTAGCTATTTTATCTTTTGTCCCTGTGATTTGTCACTCTTGCATCTGTCATTTCCATGAAAAGTTGACTACTGCTACTGTCATGATACATGGGCATGATTTAGATACCTTGCATTCTCTTAACATTTCTGTCAAATGCCTTGAATTGCACCTATTGCAAGTTGTTCTTTCTTTGTTTGTATCTAGTTGTCCCCCTCAAAGCCTCATGCAGTCATGGAGTAGGGACTTCTAGAGTTTAAGATTAACTCATGATCCACTGGGATTACAGGTGATCTAAGACTGGGATTATGGGTTTTAGTACTGCTAGGATTATGGGTGTGTGTACTTTCCCCATCCTGGGGCAGAAAGCCCTAGTGCAATATGAGAGAGACACAGAGACACTCTCTCTCTCTGTGTTGCCATTTTGTTGCTGCTACTCCTCCATTTGCTCTGCTCTCTTCCCTGTGCCCCTCTGCCTTGGAGCCAGCTGAGTATGGACTGAAACCTCCAGTAACTGTGAGAATGAACCTATTCTTCCTTCCTTTTGGGTGTTGACTATTTGTCCCCAGCAATGAAAGAAGAGTAACTAAGACAGTTATCGACATCATCAAATATTTTTATGTACTAATTGTATTTAATTATCTGACTGACCTCTGTTTTTAAAAGCAGAAATTGCCAGTTGTGTGTATGTTTGAGGTCAGACTAATGACAATAAAACTCTGTGAGCCCTTAAGAACTTGTGGACTTAATGCACATGTTGATCTTCTGTGTCACAATCAGGAATTAAACACAATTTAATACTATGGTTTACTTACTGATGTATGTTACATACGTTTTTTTGTGGTTTGTGAATAAGACACTTAATTACATTGTCTCAATTAAAAAAGTATATACTCTTTCTCCCACTGTCAGTGATTATTCAGTCTTTTTGGTTATTAGAAGGGGAGATTCAACACTTGGAAATTATACATTTTTATTGCTTAGTATTTATTAATCAAACTTTAAAACCAACAGAGAAAACTCCTCAGGCTCAGAGACTTCACAGGTTCACTCTAAATGTGTAAAGCTTAATAAAACTAGTTTTCCTTTTTGTCTCTTAGTCTACCATGAGAACTATTCCAAAGACTGAGTGTATAATTTATGTCGCCTATTGGGATGAATAGAAAGTATCTAACTCTTAATAGTTCCCTTGCACGTGTATGCCAGCCTCTGAACCACGTCCCAACCACAGCCCAGGCTGGGAATTAAACTTTGAACCTGTGGGCCTTTGGGGCTCAAGCCTTAGAAGCAAACATAAAGATGTCTAAATGTTATTTTTATGAACAATGTTCTCTCTGAGTTTGGTTTAGATTTACCACTGTTCAATCAAAGGACATGACTTTCTGCTAAATGTGAACTTGTTATTTTTCCTAGGTGGAAGATTGTCCAGGGCTACAGGATGGCAAGGGTGTTTGTCTGTATTGCGTCTAAGTTCTTTGCCTCCTGATCTTATGTTTTAATCATTGTCTTCATTTTGTTGTTCATAATTTCTGTCCCACATTTTTGTCTGACTCATCAAAAAATGGAACTTAAATGATGAATGACTATTAGACATAAAAACAGAGTTCTGTGTTTCATATTTTGCTCATGGGAACGTGATGAGTATTGTATGTTCAGTTCCTCCTGTGAAATAGTAGCAGACACAGCCTCCTCTTACAAAGCAAAAATTGGGTGCTCTAGATACTTGTTTGAAATAAAAAGACTCCTGATTTGTGTTTCCCATTTGTCTCCTTTCCAATGCCATCTCTGTCACAGACCTAATGATTCTTAAACATAGTGCTTCATATATAAATCTTTAAAAAGTACACAATTTTATATACAGAAGAATTTTAATTAATAAATTTGTTATTAAGATTTAGAGGAATATTTAGAGCTCTGAGATAAAAATCCTTCAGTAAAAATTATTTTGAAGAGATTATCTTCTCAGTAAAAAGACTAATTTTTCTTTCTCTTGCTTTTAGTGATAATAAATTGACTGTAAAGTTATTTTGTGCCAAGTTTCTGATCTGATTGGTCATACAAATGGCATAAGATGTCCTCAGTCTTAATTCTTGTGCTATAAAGTGTCAGCTGCTTCTCTCAAACAGAAGCGGTCGTTCTGGGGCAGAAGAAAGCTTGTTTTGTGTGAGAGCTTGAAAAGGACACTTTCCTTCTGTGAAGGGCAGGTTTCAACTTTATTTATTTCTTTAAAAGCCACTAAATGATCATGTTTGTTCTCAAAATTCAGAATTGTCTCAGAAAGCTTTTCCAAAGCTTTTGCACCTTATCACAAAGTACTATGTCTCAGTGTTTTGGGGATGGGTTTTATTCCCTTCATTAAAATCACACACTGCTGCGTTATCTGTCTTTCACTGTCTGGATGAGACGAGTGTGCATAGCTCTCCCAGAATTTCTTACAGGATTTCTGCCCTCGTGTCTCCATGAACGATGCAGCTGAAAGAAAGTTCTTATGACTATCCACGCTCCTAACACTGATCTTAAATCAAGCTGTCATTATGAAATTAGATACACGTGGCTCTGCAGACTTTGCAGCATGGAAAGCTCATTCCAAGGTCTTCAGATCATCTCTGTACATCAAAAGTGCCACGTTTTAGCACAGCTGGACTCAGTTTACTCTTATTATGCCACCTGTAACAGAGAAGAGTAGAAGCTAAATTTAAACACAGTCTGACGTTATACCATCAAAGCAGGGAGACTTTGTACACAGTTTTCACACTGCTTGGAGAGTGCCCTGGAATGTCCTGTGGGTGAGGACACCAGGCCGTTCACATCTGCTTCTGCTTGGAACCAAAAGTGTTTAAGCACACTGCTGTCTCACTATCAGAAATTGTCGCTGTCTGATGCCAACTCAGGCTGCAGGCTCTACAGTCATCACAGCGCTGCTTCATACCAGACCACAGTGTTCTTATTAGTGCATTTCATGTTTTTTTTTTTTTTTTTGCATTTATGTATGTGGTATAGGGTCTCACTACACAGCTCAGACTCATAGTGATCCCTCTGCTTTCAGTTTCCTCAGCACTGGAATTACAGGTGTGCACCACCATTCCCAGACTGCTTCACTGGCTCAGTGCACCCTGGGGGCAGGGCCAGTGTGGCATGAGGGACCGGGGATAGAACCCTGGTCCCTGAGCTTGCCAAAGCAGGCACTTATTCCACTGGGCTACCTTGTCAGCCCTCTTAGTGCATTCCAGTGAGGCAGAATTGTGTTTTTCTTTTGGACACATTCATACGTGCATATACCATATTTTTACCTTTTAAGCATGCAATAGATGTTGGATAATAGATTTGGGAAGGACAGCTTTCATGTGAAATGACATACTGAAGGCAATAATGCGGAAGGCGTATCTCTATTCTTAGTGATGACTAATTTTAACCAAGACAAAAGGGAGATATGAGATCTACACTGAAAACAGACAAAATCGACATTCTCGGGAATAATGCAGATAAATCTATAAGAAACATTTTGAGGGTTTGCTGATCTCAGCCTTTCCTTGAATGAAGTTGCTGCTACCTTACTTTTCCAAATAGGCTCTGCACAGTCAGTTAATTGATCAATCTGAACTTTGTCCAGGACGTCATTGGAAGATTCATTAGAGCTGTTATGGTGACCAGCAGTGAAAACAATCCTGTGTGGCAGTAGCAGCGGCCAGCTTCATGTGGAGATGGGTTTATTAGGGAGAGAGAAGCAGATATGCGTCCAAGGACTGATGCTCACAAGGCAAAGTTTACACTACCAGAGAGCTCCATGTTTCAACTCTTAAATCTTCTGGCTGCCATTTCTGTACTGGACACTTACAAGTCATTAACATCAACTTGACTTAATTTAACAATTGGATTCTCATTATCCATTATTTTTCATTTTCTGAATTATTTAATTTTAAGCATTCCGTGTGAAACATATAATAGTTAATAACTTGCCTCAAACATTAATTCAGGAGATACGTGGAAAAAATTCTACGTTCTGCTCAGGCTTCCTGAGAACCTACAGCTGCTCTAAGAAAATGCATCTATTAAGATGTTATTGAAATGGACCTTCAAAAATGCAGTTAAATACATTATGTTGAAGATCAGCAGGTGAAAAGAAGGGTAATTCTATTTGTTTTTTAAAAAGAGTGACCTTAATCTGACATTATAGGAGTGAATAACTAGGTCACTTTCCTAGGGTGGATGTAATAAATACTGTGAGGTGGGCGGCTCACAGCAGCTGAAGTCCCCCATGGCACAGTTCACCTGTGGTGAGGCTGAGGACCCTCCGCAGCCCTCGGAGTGAGACGGTGCATGCCTAGATTCTGTTCGAGGACAACCCTGCTGGGCGCTCCTGGGCTTGCAGCTCTGACTCTTCTACCTCTGCTGTCACTTGTGTTGTCATTGTTGGTCAAAGCTGTCCTCCACTTCCTTGAAAGACACTGGTTTTGTGGCATTCGGAGCCATTCTGCTGAGCACTTGCTCACTTGCCTGTCTGCACAAAGCTCTTACTACCAAATAATAAGACCACAGGAACATATATGGGAATTTACCATTTTAATGTAGTTTTATGGGTATAGTTGAACCCATAACAATAATTAAAATTTATTTTTTGTAATAAATACTTTTTATATTTATTTGTTTGAAAATACATGATTGTACCCAGAGCACTTCTGAGAAAGACATATCTTCTGCAAAATAGTCTAGGTGGTTTGTATTTAAGTGTGGAAGAAGCTTTCTCAAAATGAATGTTCGATGTTTGTGCTTCAGATCGAACCTAGCACTCCTCTGATAAATATACTGTAAAGAATTCCAGAGACCCATGATAACATTCATGGACTGCAGTATGAAGAACACTATATAACTTACTTTTTGTGGTTAGTAACAGCTTGAAATTAAGGTAAACAATGGAAGTGTGAGGGAAGGAAATTCATAAGATAGTGACTCATAAAAATGTAGGCATTTTAAATAAAGCATTGAAAATCAAAGTCAAATAAGGGCTGGCCAGATAGCTCAGTGGATTAAAGAACCTGCTTAGGCAGAGTGCAGAAGCTGTGGTTCCAACCCACATGTGCCGTGCTGGTCCCATCCCCTGGGGCGCACTGAGAAGGCAATTGAGATGGCGATGGTGAGCACCTGTAATCCCAGAACTTGGGAGGCTGGAAATAGGAGAATCACTGAGTCTGATCTGTGTAGTGAGACTTTGTAGATCTGTACTAAATGCATATTTTTAAAAAATCAAAGTAGAGATTTACCTATGTAAAAGATGACCAAAATAAATTCAATTTGATAGTAGAATTTATCCTAGAATTTTTGAAGTATTAACTTGATTCATATTAAAAAGGAAAAGAATCACTTCAGTATGGAAAGGAAATAGCTCACTTGAATTTACCAAAAGCACTGAGTATTCAAGGGAAAATGAAAAGCATAAAAGAAGCAATTTCAAAAACTTCTGTGGTAAGCTTTAATTAAATGTTTAGAGGTATCCTATGTAAAAACATGGATAAGACAAAGATAGATTTATCCTGAAATTGTACTGAAAATCATAGTGAAAGCTGTGAAATAAAAATGAGTGAGGAGTAGAAAAGACAATAAACTGCATGATAATTTTCCCTGACTTTCTATATAATGCATTTAACCAAATATGAAGAAAACTTAAGTGACAAAGTCAGAGAGAGGATAATGAGTCTGACAAAAACTGTGGAATATATTATAAAGAAATTCTAAAACTGCACAGATAAGTACTAGAGAAAATCTGTAACTCTAATATTCAGGAGTAGAGCAATTCAGAAATACACATATGTCAGTACTTCCCTAAATTTCACATTTATTGAAATTAAAAATAAGATTTTAATTATACTTCTCTGTAGTATCCAGAGATTTTAAAATTTGCAGAGTTCGTGGCCAAGACTATCTGAGAAGAGCAGTTTGATGTTCTAGTTAGCACAATTGTTGCCATGACAAAATTATATGACTAAGGCAGTGTGACACTAAGTCAATAGTAGACAAGTAGTAGGATAGGACAGCTCAGAGAACAATGAGAAAACAGGCTTTTAAAAATGCCATGTTTGGAAGAGCTGCAAGATGTAGAAAGGACATAGTAAGTGGTATGGTTACAGTTGGTTATAGATGGCTCAAGTAAATATGAGTTCTTATCTCACATTATGTAGGAAAATCAGTGGAAAGAAAAGAATTTTAAGTTGATGCTCTAAAAGTCTAACTATAGAATTGGTAACTTGGCAATAAAATTAAGCAAAATATTTTAAGCAAATTCAGTTAAATGAGAGTGATTAAAACGTGGCACAATAAGGGAGTAGCAAACCATCCAGAATAAAGAGAAAATTCTTAAAATCTCAGCCTAATAGAATGGGTCATCCAAAGCTATCAGATCAACCTAAAGCATCTATCAGATAATGCCCAAGCCATGCTTTCAGCATAAATAAGAGCCGAAATGGTCTGAGCTTCATATTACTGTGGGTTTCAAAAAAAATCATTAGTTACTAACAGAGCTGCCAGTGGAGCATCACCTCTACAAATCTCTGGATAAGGCGCAAAGGCAGGTAGAGCAATTAAAACACCTTCATGGACAAAGAAAGAGCACTGGAGCATGGAAGAAAACTCTCTCAGAAAGGAAACCCTTAACATGTGCTACATTGTCAGAGGTAGTTCTCATGCTGGCAGTTCACAAGCTCAATTGTAGATCCAAAAGGGGCCAGTAATGATTATTTCTGGAGAGAAAGTGGTACATAGAGAAGAGATAGCATCCCCTTCCGGTTTTATAGATAAGTGAAAGCAGAGTGAAGTGAAATTATAGACACCATGAGAAGAAAGAAAAATACAACTGTTCCTTCTCCATCATCAGCAAAAATGACACAATTCTGCCAAATGATAGATGAGAAATCTATTGGTTCATCTCACAAGGTATCTAGAAATGAAAAAAGAGGAAAGACCAACTTCAAATAAAATTACATAAAATTTTGAAGTTAAGACATTTCAAAGAAAAAACACCTTCTAGATAACTTGAAAAATTGAGGAACAATAATTTTCAGACGAGTACTTGGAAATATAATAATGCCACATATCATCAGAAAATAGGAGAAAGAAATGAAAGAGGAGGAGCAAATAATGACCAACAAGGTGAAGAAGTAGAGAAAGAGGAAGAATAGAAAAAGAACTTTAAAAATTAGATGGTTTAGAAAGAATAATTAGAAGGGAAAAAAAGAGAAGGTGGGATGAAATTTAAAGGGAGAGAGAGAGAAAGAGTGAGACTGAACAGTAAACTAGCTTAAAATGGCGAAGATACACTTTGCTAAGAAATAGAACAGAGAAAATTATTATATATTTATCATTGGAACATGAAACTTTCATACATTTTGAGTAGCAGTTTGGCATTATCTATACAAACTGAATAAGTGCATGTGGGTGTGCACCTGAGTATCAGGTATTAGTCATATTTTTTAAAAAAAAAATAGCTGGTATGTCCAATCTTGTGTGGTTGATCATAACCATTTTTCTTAAGTATTTATTGTTTGTTTAGTTTTAAAATAGTTACTTCAGATTCCAGACTCAGCAAGAGAATTTTTCTAACACTGTTTCCTTTTCTCCAAACTTTATTTTTTTTAATTTATGAACCTCGGACATCTCCTGATCCTCTTGTTTTCAGCCTCCTCAGCACTGGGATTGCAGGCATTCAACACCACGCCCCGTCTTGGTGTCCAGCTCAGGGTGCCCATGGGCGGGGCCAATATGGCGTGTAGTTCCTGCCCTTGCCTAAGCAGATGCTTAGTCTGTTGAGCTATCTCGCTGGCCCTACCAAACTTATGTTTTCACTTTAACTTCATGGTATATCATACACATGGAAATTGAAACACTTAAGTATTTACTGTTTATTTTCTACATGGTCCTGAACTGAATTTTAGGAGACTGTGGGAGTAGCAAGTAAGTTTGTCTTGTAGTCTTTTTATTATTGCAAGGCCAGCCACCTATAGAAGCTAGTGATATAAATCTAATTACGAACATGAACAACAGACAAGTCTGTATTTAAATATAGTTATCCTGCAGTACTTACAGGATAGTGGTAAAGAGCAGCACATGGGTGTAATTTGTTTTTGGTGTTCAAGTGGCTTGGATAGGTTATGGCTATGCTTCCTGTCCTCTAATGTGTCTTGAAGTGTCTCCCTCTTCTTAGTGTTTTCATCCATACCGCCGAGATAATAAGGACATCTTCCTCTTCATTTTGTGTGGCTAAACGAAAGTGACACCTAGTGGTCATTGCTATGAGGGATGTGTTCAGTGTCACCATCAGTTCCATTCTGTAGCACGTGTTGTCCACGTTTTTGTCCCCAGGTTGTAAGACTCACCAAGAAATATTGATCTATGACCTGCACTTGTGCTTGAAGACCCGATCTCTGGTACAAGAGAGGGACCCACCCTTATGTGTCTGCTCGTTACTCAGTTTCAGTGGCTCAGAGATGGAGCCGAGTGAAGGATTTACAGTGATGCTTACCAGAGATTACAAAATTGGTGTCTTGTCTCCAGCTGTCTGTGTTCAATGACTTTGTAGTGTCTGTTCTATGACTTCAGGTTTATTTTTTATTTTTTAATTTTTTTTTCCCTTTCATTTTATTGAAGTACAAATGTCACTCAGACAGTTTCAAGACACCTTAACAATACAGATTCGATAAATTAATACATTGCAAACTGCTTTCATAACGTTTTGGTATTGTACAAGGTGCATACATGATATTATATTTACAGATATTATTTTAGCAGATATCTCTTATCAGTGGACTTCAGGTTTATTAAGTCTACTGAATAACACTATTTGCTTATGGAACCTTGTTGGCCACTGATGTTATCAGGCAACGTTTATTTTTGCAAGTCTTTGTAAGAAGAAAAGAAATGGAATGACTTAGAATGCCATGGGATCAGAGAGAGGAGGATGTGTGGTAAACTCACTGTTCCGACTCTGAATCCATGCACTACCATGTACAGCTGTTTGACTCCGAGGAAGGTGTAGGCTCTGCAAGATTGCTTCATCTGCACAGCATGTGGCATAGCAGTGGAAACGGCGGGGCCACCATCAGTGTTCTCAAGGTGGCTCTCATCTCACTAGAAGGAGGGGAAAGTAAACGGCATGTCAGACGTGTCTAGTTTCGTGGAGGAAGACCCAAAGAATAGTCCACATTATAAAATTCTCTGATGAGGGTGTTTCTCAATAGAAAGATAACTAGAATCCCTTCTCTAAAATTTCTTGTCACATCCAAAATGTTTATGGAAATAGCTTGAATTATGGGAGACAGCTGGCTTGAGAATATTCATTAGTTATATAACCTCTTTACTGCTCCGAGATTAACTAAGTATGAAAATTGACAGAGCCAAACTTGAACACCCCTGAGCTGGCATGAAACACTTTTTTCTCACTTGGAATCCTGTATTCTCTGAGATGTGGTAGTTTTCAGTTTATTAGGAATTTTTTTTTTTTTTTTGAAACCGGGGATTGAACTCAAGCCCTTGCATTTGCCAGGGAAGCGTTTATTCCACCAAGTCATCTCCACATCCCCAAAGATTTGTTTCAAGGTTCAGGATTCCTTATTAATTTATTTTATGTATTTATAAGTCAATTTTTGTACCACTGCAGAGATGGTGTGAATTAGGTTTGAAATATATCCTCATTTTAGCTTTTAAAATTCACTCTATAATTATTCTTTACTTAGGATTTCTCTTCCAAATCTCTTCCATTTAGCAGTTGTATTATAAAGAACAGTAGCAAAAGATTTAATTTCCTTTGTTGTACTTTCACAAATATTCATAATGTACTTTATTAAATTAGTTTTATAAAGGTTTATTTTTATGTATCTGGTACAGGATCTCATTACAAAGCTTGGACTCATAGTGATCTTCCTGTTTTCAGCCTCCTCAGTGCTGGGATTACACCACCATGCCTGGTTTCAGTCACTAGCTCATTGCACCAGAGGGTGGGGTGGTGTGGCATGTGGTACTTGGGATTGATTCTTGGTTCCTGCACTTGCCTAAGCAGGCATTTATTCCACTGAGCTAACTTGCCAGCCCTTGTAAAATATTTTTAACACTATGGATCACTTGCCTCTGTGCTTGGGTTAATTAATTTGAATTAATTAAAAATATATATGTAGTCAAAGACAACAAATTTGTGAAAGCGTCAGTATTTTGAGTAAGATATCATGCTCATGTAACAGCTTACAAAGCTGTATGAACTTTTTAGCCTGTACCAATGCTAGAAAGCTTTTAAACCATAGAAATTTACTTTCACATAATTCTGAAAGTTAGAATTTTAAAACCAAAGATTGACAAGTATGTTTATTATGGACATTTGCAGATGTCTGACTTTCTGTTTTCATCTGACTATTGTCTCTGTGTCTGTCTGTGTCCCTGTTGTCCTCTTCTTTTAAGGACATGGTCACAATGGATTAGGGTCCCATATAACCTGATTTTACCTTATTGTTTCAATACTCTTCAATGACTCTATCTCCAAATATCATTACTTTCTGAGGTACTGAGGTCTGAGACTTCAACATACGAAGTTTGAGGGCACATACTATAGCATTGTGAGTGGCTGTGAGCCTAATTTACTCTTAGAATTTAGTGTGGTATATACACCTAGAATGGAAATTCTGCTCACCATGTGGAGTTCCAATGTCAATTGAATTAATTACCACAAGACCTCAATTTAAGAGTCTATTTTTAATCTATGTGTCTTCATTTAAGATTGTATATGATTGTTTTTAACTATTTGGCAAATGTAAAAAAAAAACTAATATATTACATTTAACAATTATATTTTCATTTTTGGCCAAAATACCAATATTAAATTGCTCAGACAATTTCTAAGGTTGGTTCATAAAATTTAAGTTTTTATAAAGTGCTTTTTATGAGAACTTTGCAAAATATTTTTTGTAGAATATTTATTATTTTTTCCATAAAAGAAAGCTTAAGTCAGTGGAGAATAATTTTAATCAATAAATTGTACATTTCTCCCCCAACACCTTACTTTGAATTAGGAAGTGACATTACAGTCCATTTCACTAGAGGTAAAATATTCACATGAAAATATTAAAAATAACTCAGACACAAAAAGAGTAATCAAACTGTTTTTTGAGAAGTCTCTATTCCAGGGCCCACAGCACACACTAAGAGTCAAAATGAGCGAGATGAGCACCTGGTCATAGATTTCCAGAAATTGGAGGAGGGTGAGAAGGTGGTGAAAACAGTGGTGGGAAGAGAACGGGAGTCAGCGGCACCACTTCAGAGACCGATCTGGGTGAAGTGCCCTCTCAGGTGCAGAAAATTTCAAACAAGGCTAAGCTCTAAGAAAGTGCTTGAACCGAAATTAGAACACACCCTGACAGCTGACGTGGCTCCTCACCCAAGTCTTAATATACATGTCCTGCTCCATGATCTGCTGTGAACACAAGCCTGTTTCAGCATCAACAGCTGTCACAGCAGCCCTTCCATCTCCTCCATGAAAGCTTCATAAACATCATCCTGAGTCTGTACCAACACAGGGACAGAGACCACACTTGGGATCCACTTTGGTAAGAGACACAACAGAATCACCCTCCGGTTTTCTTTGGGGAGCAGCAGTGGCCCCTCATTCTTCTGACATGCCCTCTGCAAGGGGGGCACAAATCGAGTAATCTCTGCTGGGGGATTAGTGTCTGGGGCTTGGCACTCAAGGGTGCTGAGGCTTTCTGCTCAACAGTGGCAGCACTCATGTCATCAACCTTGGGTTGGGTTGGGGGCCAGCGGAATAGCTCGGTGATTTAAAAAGCCTGTTTAGGCAAGCTTAGGCAGGCAGAGGAATCACAGTTCCATCCCCAGCTCCACATGCTGCACCAGATCCACCCTCAGGGCAGGCTGAGGTGGCAAAAAAAGAAAGAAACCTTGCAGGGAGCACTCAGCACCCCTGGGTTCAACAAAGGAGTTGGTAGGAAAAGCCCATGTGGGGCAGGACCAAGGGGCACCAGAGGTGGATGCATTATGCCAGGTAGCAGGGGAGAGACCCCTGGAGGTGCTGGGGAAGTAGCCTGGATGAGCAGCACCTGGGGAAGGGGGCCAGGAGGCACCCCTGAAGAAAGCTCCACGGGAGGGCCAGGGAGTCAGCCTGCTGGTGGTCCTGGGGACAAAAAAAGTGATAGAGGCGCACAGAGTTCTGGCATTCCTGGTGGACTCAGGAATGGAGGAGCACCTGTGGGTGGTGGCCCAGAAGACTGTAAAGCTGGGATGAGCAGTGGTCCAAGAGGAGGTGGTCCAGCACAGGCAATGACTGAATCTGAGAAGGAACAGACTGTGGGGTACCTGCTGCTGTGAAGAAGAGGTCGATGTGCCATTAGAATGAGATCCTGCTTACGCTGCTGTTGTGACTGTTTTTCTGCTTCAGAATTGTCAGCAGCAGCAGCAGCTGCAGCAGCATCGTTCTCTGAAAATTCCCCTATTTCCTGACCCTCTTCAGGGACTTCCTGGCCTGCCGTTCTCAGCATTCTGGCTTGAAGAGGACTCAGCTCCAGGTCTGTTTCTTTCTTGGTTTCCAGGGCCTGTCAACGAACTGTATGCTCACATCTACCTGCCTTCTCTTTGGTGTCGTCTTGCTCATGATCATCATGGGACATAAACTCATCCCTCTCACTCTCTCCATCTGATCTGTCTGTGTGGCTATTGTCACTGCTGACATCATGCTTGTCTTGTTCTATGTGATCAGGGTAGCTGTCACCTCCACTGGTGCTGGAGGTGTCATTGTCAGGACCATGTTGTGCAGCCCTGGGACTATACGACACACCTTCTCCTCATCTATAGGAGGAAGACGAAGAACAAAGCCCACATTACGGCCCTACATCTTCAAGATTTGGTGAGAAGGCAGAGGAGGTGGAGGACACAGAGCTTTCTTGCCAGGGTGCAAACATGGACTGCCATATCCAAGAAGATGAAGGGTAGAAGCTGCTCAAGTTGGAGGTCCATAGGCTGAGGTCTTCATAAGGATGAGAGGTGGCTGGCCTCCAGGAAGTGCAATGTCCTGGAATAGGACGTTGGAAGCCACATGCAGCATTTCTGGTGAAGGAATACGCTGCTTCCACATTCTGAGCATGGTTGACAGTATGAAAATATTGGCTAAGTTGAGCCCCTTTCTGTTCATGTTCTATTTCTAGCTTTCACAATTCTTTGTAAATATTTGTATTCTCTTTTTCATGAACTTGTTGGATGCATTCAAAGATTTCACAAAATTTTTGTTTATTCTCCAGGGCTTTTTCATTTAACTGTGGATGTTGCACTGGGTTAAACCCCATTTCATTCAGTTTCTCCATGTCCTGGATAATGTTTGGGATCTTTCCTCTTCAAAACTTGGGCTTCAACCATCATGCACTGTTTTATTTTTGTTTTTATTTTTTTCTTTATTTTTATTTTTAAAAGAGTACAAGTTACAATTAAAACAAAAAATTCCAGAATTTCACTTAACAAAGTAATATCCATTTCACAGTTATTTGTTGTAATCCATAGTGCTGTCTTCCAACCAGTTATTCATATTAGCAGATACACTCACTGTTTCTTGCTCTTCTTCAATTGCCCCTTCTAGTTGGTTGGAAGATGTCAGTCTTGGCTCCATATTGACAATCTATAATGGTTCACTTATTCTAAACTAACCAAGCAAACAAACAGAAATCACTTCTGAGCTCTCAGAGCTGCTAGGGGTGGGAAGAGGATGACTCCCAGCCTTTTACTCCACACAGGTGTGCTTCTTGGTCAATCATCCAGTCTCCTCCATCTTGAAACCTCACACACTTCCACCATCATTACATCATTTCCTATCCCTAGAGTCTACCAACCCTGCAAAACTTTTGATCACTTTGTGGAACTTAAATAGAAGATAATAATTTAGAAATATAGGATTTCACAATTTCAAAACTATTGGAGGGAATAAGTGTGCTGTATTTAATTGGAGCCATCACAGTCCCTTCAGTACAGTTTATTTTTGCTGACCTCTTTGCTCACTCTGACTGTTTGCAAACAGCCGAGTTCTCAGGCCAGCAACCCACAGGGCTAAGTCTTTGTTTGTTGAGTACTTGCAGATGTGAACCACCACTGCAAGTGGTGGCTTTCCCTTTCTGTCACAGTTCTGTAGCTGGGGACAGAGAGGAGATACCCTTAGGTTGGGTTGCAGGCAGCCTCTAGAGGCAATGTTTATTTTTCTATAATTTTTCTGAGAAACAAATAATGAGACAGTTTCAAAACCTATTAGTATGACAGTTTCAATAATTAATACATTGCATATTATTGTCTTAGTGGTTATTCATTGTACAAGATGCAGACATGATATCCTGTCCACAAACACTATCAGAACAAATCTTTTTATTCATTGAATTAAGAGAAAGTAGCTGTATATCCTACCTATTTTGAATATACACATACAAAATGGTCATTCATTTATATCCCCTTTTTTGCTTAGTTTTGTCAGAGAAGGGTATTCCATTACTATTTAAATATTGTAGGTGCGTTAATTCAGTAAAATATTCCAATTATAGTCCAGTAGTCCATAATAGTAGTGGGTTATCCATAGGACTGGCAATGTCAGAAGTTGTTGACTTGAGCCTTTTATAGCTTGGCATATTAATATAACTTTACTTTTTATACTTAGTTTTTATACTTTTCTGCTAGATGGTTAAGACCAAGATAAAGCAAGACCTATATAAAAAGAAATGGAACTTTTATATCTGATAAGGTCAGTCAAGTCCCCTCAGGATTTATCCTGAAACCCTGTACCGCACTTTGTAGGTCTTTTGTCAGTGTCAGCCATGTGGATGAATCATGGTTATTGCTTAACCAATTTGTTCTGTGTGAAAGCCTGAGAGAAAGTTTTCTCTCCATGTGACATTGATCATATTGCTCTGTGGCCCCATAATGTCCTTGATCAGAAAATATGGGACACAGCTGAGTTACATGATGTTATAGTATAGGTTCTCCTATATCCTGAGTCTCACTGTTCTTGAAAGGCTAGAAAAAGAAAAGGGTAATAAATGAAAAAAAGAGACAAGAAAAAAAGTCATAGGACTGTCCTGCTGCTATGATGTATATGGTTAGACTTCTAAATCTCTGTGTAAAAATATGTAATGATTTATATTTTTAAAAATATTTTTATCTTTTTAATTTTTTCTTCATATTCTGTAGGGACTTAAAATTTAACATATCAATACTTGATGGAAAATACCTGTTCTGAGTTATGCCTAAGATGTTTGATATTCAGACAGATAGTTAGGTTAAACCCAACTGCATATGTTGTAGGGTAAAAATAAGCTTCTCTATAGGGTTAACAAACTAAGTTTGCAGACCAAAAATTAGAGAAAAAGAAGGGTTGCCAGGACAGACAACATTTTGAGGCAATGGTTTTTATTGCCTTTTTTAAATATTGCAAACATTCTTTTGCATGTTTGTTATAGAAAATGCAATGCCAGGATTTAATAAGCAAGAAGGAAGAGGGCATAGTTGGAAAATCATTTTTATCTTTAAGATCTGTAGTCCCAAATTATAGTGATGATGCTTATTTATTTATTTATTTATTTATTTTATGTATTTGGTACAGGTTCTCACTACACATCTCAGACTCATAGTGATTCTCCTGTCTGATCCTCCCCATCTCTGGGACTCCAGGCATGTGACACAGTGCTTGGTTTCAGGGGTCCACTCAGCATGCCTAGGGAGGGGTCGGCGTGGCATGCAGTGCCAGAGATAGAAGTAAGGTCCCTGTGCTATCCAGGTAGGAGCTTAGACCATTGTGCTATTTCCCCGACTCCACCATGCTCTTTTAGAGGTCATAAATCTAGAAGTTCATCAGCTAGTAATAAATATCTACTAGCAAGTGGGGTAGAAAAATGCCATGTTTTGTTTGTTGCACTAATTTTCTCAAAACCACACATAGTCTTGAGATTCAGATAGGTAGCAAAACCATCTAGGTGATAAATATGCTTTGTGTTTTCTAATTTAATATAAGGAGTCTGCAAGTATTTATGACAATGATTTGTACTTATATATGTTTTGTAAATTTTGTGAATATATATGTTCATTTGTTTGGCTAATAAGCATGAACTTGTCAGAAAATAAGGTAATTTTTAGAAAAAGGGATTGCAAATAACCGTGTTCAGTAACTGCTCAAAGGTGGGCCTATGGCTTGGGCTTCTTACACCATCCAGTAAAGGCTATGCTGGCTGTAGTTAGTACTGGCTAAATCTTTCAGATCACCAAGGAATGAGTTTGTAGATTGTAGTGCTAGCGTTTTAGGTCAGTCAAGCATTTTTTTGCAGTCTGAGTCAGTGTAATCCAAAAGCACTGGTGTCAGTCACAGTGTGTCCATCCATCCCCGGGACTGAAGCTGTCATTTTCTCAAAGTGAGAGGGGGAGTTTGCTTTTTCTCCAGTGCCTCCTAGAGAAAAGCCTGTGAATAATCATCACTGCACATCCATCTTCACTATGGTTTTATTTATGATGAAAAATGTTTCACTCTTGTTTGCTAATCTTGGTTAAAAATGAATACAATAATAGTGTTTAAGTCATTTAGTTGTTTTAACTGACATCATCCTAAAGAAAAAGAAATGGCTCTATCTGGAATTAAATGGCCATTCCAGCAGTCCTAGAAATTCATCATTCTTAGAATGAGAGATGTCATTAAATACTCCTTTAATGTTATTTTTATAAAAGAATTTTATTTCAGCAGTCTGTTTCTTCAGTTCTGTTTCGCATGAATAATAACCTTCTGGTTAATACTACTGGGATATTCTAAATAGAAATTTAGCTTTAATTTCTAAAAGTCCTGCAAAAATTCTTCTCTGAAATGCATAATAAACACATTGAAATTAACATCAAGTCTGTTCAAATGCTAAATGAGTTTGGAGTAGTAAAACAGTTGCAGGTGTGTACTTGTGAGTGTCGTATCTGCAGACTCACTCAACTGAAGCCCAAAATACTCAGTGGCTCGGGTTGTAGCTCAGGGTCCATGTGAGGCTCACATCTGCTTGTCCCCTCAAGGCCTCATGTGGACGGATGCAAGTGGGGTGTGTTGGATGTGGTGGGACTAGAGTGTGTGAAGCTGGAATCAAGAATACGGGGCTAGGTCTTATTCATGGAGAGGTGCTAGGAGTAAGGGTGTGAGTAATACCTACTGTAAGGGCATCTGCCTGGATAAAACATAACAAACACAAGGAGAGCTGCAGGCATTCTCACCTGGTTGAGTTTTGCTTCTTCACGCTCGCTGCTTGCTGCCTTCTGCCTGCCAGGAATGACTTCTCCTCTGTGCAGCCCCTCTGCCTTGTCACCCTGCCATGGAGCCAGCCAACTATGAACTGAAACCTCTACAGACTGAATGAGAACACCCAAACTTTGGATATTGTGTTTTTTTCTCAACAACAAAAAGTCACTAAGACAGCACAGTTGCCTAGTAGGTATAGTGGCAAGGAGCAAACATGCCGGCACACACAGCAAGAGAAAAGCAAAGCAAAATCACAGTGAAAATAGCTCCCTTAACTAAACATGTGTAGAATGTTTCTTGTTATTCTTACTTTGCCCATACCACGTAAAGGTGATAAGTTCTTAGGTCGAATTTAGACTGTATAGATATTAGACGTCGCCTAGGCATGGTTTAAAGTATACAGGACCATGTATGTATGGAGTGACTTTTACAGAATGGACTGGGGCATTCATACATTTTAGTATCCATGGGGCCCTGAAGCCAATCTCCTGATAGCCCGTGACTGCCTTATTACTTACGGGCAGAAGAAGGCTTTACCTAAACATGGACCTGGTATTTGTGACACATACTAATAGTGCTTTGAGTTTATTTGGGTGATGAATTACAGAAAATCTGAATCTTGAGGAATTGGACTTTATTTTTACCTCCCATAGCATTTCTCCTATTTTATGAGAATTGCACCCATGAATTTTAAATTTCTTTGCACTGAACCTGGAAATGATTGTAAAATCCTATTCTGAGGGTTTATTTTTCTTATGCTCTAAAATAGTTGAATTACTCCTCCTTGTTATGTCTGGTTAATGCTTTGAGTACATTTTTCCAAGTCATCCCTCATAAAAATACATTTATTTTTTACTTACTGCTTAGTGCTGAAAGAATATATTACATGCCAAAATTTGTGCAGTCATCCTTTAGGTGTGTATATTGCTGTTTGTGTTTCCAATATCTATTTTCTAACAGAATTCCAATCAAAATCAATCAATTTAAAGGCTACATGTTTTCAATTTTTAAAAAGTTAGATTTATTTCAGAATGGAAAAGTTTCATTTCCATGAATAAAAATATGAGTACCCATATCTTCAATTTATCACCAATGATGGGGATCATAGCTCTATTGTTGATAGGTTAGCAAATTCAAATGTAACTACCTGAACTTTATTTTTTGTTTACATTTTGTTGCTAGCTTGCTTAAGCTTTGGGAACTTGCTTCTTTGTGCGTTGTGAATTTCTAGCCTTGGTTCTTTGATCAATCTAAATGAGCTTTCTGCCAAATCTCCATGATAGCAGTGGTAAGAGTGATCTTCTCAGACCTGTTGCTGAATTAAAATGATTTTATCATTGTACCCTGCATAAACATATTTGTCATTTTATGTGTAAATTTCTTTCTTGTTAAATAGGTTTCTCATATTTCTGATTCCCTTATCTTTATTTTTTTTCCAGAACCGGGGACTGAACTCAGGCCCTTGTGCTTGCCAGGGAAGTGCTTATTCTATTGAGCTATCTCCCCAGCCTCTCCTTATCTTTAATAGGAACTTAAAGGTCTCAATATGTTCTTTTATTACTCTAAAATTTTTCTTTAATTTAGTGATTTGATTTAGAGCTTCTGTAATGGGTTATTCTTATATATCTGTTTTATTTTTATGTATTATATACAAGAATACATAAATTGCAATAGTTGTCTATATACCCATATAAGTGTATGTATAAGTATATGTGATTATGCATATCTGAATATATGTATGGGTATGTTCCTTTCCAGTAATATATTTGCAAAAGCACAGACATGTATGGTTATAGAGTACTTGTATATAGTGAACATGCATATATGCATGTATGCATGCTGTATTCATATACATAAGTCCATGTCTGAACGTACAGATGCATACATGGATTTGTGCTTGTACAGGTATGTTCATTTTGGGCAAGTACAAGTATATGTGAAATAGAAGGGTCCCATTGCACTGCTTATCACTGATTTCCCATTTTTTCTTTTCCTGAAATGTGCTCTTCTATTTTATTTACTCTAGTTTTATCCTTAAGTAATGTTTTTAAATTGGGAACTTCTATTCTACAATATATGCTTTATACTTACATAGCTTTCTCTCTGAAGTATAAACATGTGCGCAGCTATATCTTCATTGCTGGAAAGTAAAAATGTACATCAAAGAAGTTGGCTTCCTTCTTTGTTCTTTGTACAGATATCTTCTCTGATAGTCAGCTTCTTACATGGCATGTAGAAGATTAATTGCCAATTGGCTTTTTCCTTAATGAGGGTTTTCTGAGTCTTGTTGGCATTACACAAGATCATTTTGCTTGCTTGCTTGTTTTTCTTAGAGTTAGAACTAGATCAGATTCTGACTTGAGGTAATGTTTCTTGTCAATTCTACCTTAAACTTCAAGAAAATTTCAGTTCACAAATTCCCATTTTTCTTGATCAAAGAGAAATTCATTGTTTATATTTGTTTTTTTAAATATCTATATATGTTGCATGTATGTATTGTATATCTGTACAAATCCAAATATGTTTTCCTCCTGAGACATCCTTTATTTGATTCACAGATCTCCAGAATCTACCCTCCAAATCCCTTTCCTTTCATATTTCTATCCTTTATATTTGTTTTTGTTTTGTATCCTGATTCATTTTTGTACATAATCACTAATAACAAATTTACTGATCACTGAATGGGGATATTTCCTTTTATTATTTTTTGTTTTTCTTTACATTTCTCTGTTCAGGGCTGACGAGATAGTACAGTGGACTAAAGTGCCTGCTTATGCAAGCTTAGCCAAAGCTTGGGAACCGTGGTTGGACCCCAGGAACCACATGCCATCACAGCTCCACCCCCTGGGCAGCTGAGCTGGCCGAAGTCTGGGCATGGTGGTGTACACCTGTAATCCCATTGCTGGGGAGGCTGAAAGCAGGGGTATCTCTACAAGTCTGAGCTGTGGGGTGGAACCCTGTAACAACCAAAAACTTTGAAAAAAACAAGGGGCCGGGAGATGCCTCTGTAGAATAAACGCTTCCCTGGCAAGCGCAAGGGTCTGAGTTCCATCCCTGGTTCCACAAAAACAAAACATTTTTCAATTTACAAGTTTAATTGGTTAGTTCCAAACACCATTGTTTGGGGATCATTAAACTTTCTCTGCAATATCTTCCATGTTTTAAAGCCTTCATATTATTATTTGATCAGATGTTCTGTTTCAGTTCCATGTGTCTCCTCGATTGTGCCCTCCTCTCTCTGGGTATTTAGTTCCTTCACTACAGTTATCTTTCCTTTCTGGCATCGCCTTGTTTAGGCAGGGTTGTGACAGAAATGAGCACCATAGCAGAGACCTTGTGAAAGGTGAGAAGGTTGCTGGCCCAGACAGCAATGCCGGATACCTGCAATGCCAGGCACCTGCAATTTCAGACACCTGGAATATTGGGCACCTGCTGACTCAGGATAGGAGAGCCGCCCATTTCTTCACTTTATTAGACTTCTGAGAGGTGGAGATACTGAGAAAGATCTCAGAATGGAGTCACTCAGAGCAGCCCTTGAGTAATTCCTATCAGAGACGTGCTGACCTGTGTCCACAGCCTGCTGTGTGCGTGGCTGTTTGGAGCTGCTCCTGCACCAGGAACCTTCTCTGTGATTCTTCCCCATGTTGTCTGCCCTGCCCTGTTATTCCCAGTGCATTACGGCCACCACCTCCCTCATCACTTGCTGGGCTGGAGGCTATTCCTTGGGGTTGAGAGGGAGGCCCACACTCGCTGTGCCTGCTTAAGGATGCTGAACTCTGGAATCCCAGGGAGCCATGCATTTGGCGTTGTGGGTCCTTTGTTCCTCTCACCCAGCTGAGCTCTGATCAAGGCCCATGTGTGAGGCAGAATGAGGACGTGCAAGCTTTCTTGTAGGATGGCACTAACTCAAAAGTCTGGTTGCTGAAGGTCTCAGAAGTTCCCGCTTAGTCTGCTCGTGCACACTGTTGTGCATGCTAAGAATGCACCCAGGCAAGCTGAGGAAAAACCAGAAAGAAAACTAGTTTTGATCTGAAGCAAAGTGGAAAACAAAAATTCCATAATGATGGTTTTCTTTAAAGACAGAAAGGGCTCTAATAAAAGTCTGAAGAATTTGTTTGAAGGGAAAGTAAAACAGATACTCTTTACTGTTCCAGCTGTCTGGATTGTGTCCTTCCTAGTCTGGAGAAAGAGAAGATGGAAATCCCATGGGCTTTCAGCCATGCTTTCTTTTATATTTGCTAAAAAGTCTCACTAACTACACAGCTCAGACTCACAGTGATTCTCTTGTTTTCACTCTCCCCAGCACTGAGATTGCAGGTGTGCAGTGTGTGCCGCCACCCTGGGTCTCTGTGGCTGACTTGGTGTGCCTGGGCAAGGTCAGTATGGCATGTGGTGCAGAGGATCAAACCTTGGTTCCTGCACTTGCCTAAGCAGGCACCTAGTCCACTGATTTATCTCACCGGCCTTCAGCCATGGTTTCAAAGAGTTCACTTCATATCTTGTTCAGTGACAACATATTAGGACTCAATGTTAATATTGTACTAAGTTCAAACTTAGAAAAATTTCTGTCTGGTCATTTTTCTTCTTGTGGGAAAACATGGGATAATTCTCATTTTCTTCAATGATATCATGTTTATTGGATAAGATTCTCTCCTTTCCAGAGACATTTTTTATTTGTATAGAGAGCTTTTCCTGGTTTTCCTTAAAGTCTCGGCAGTTTATATTTGCAATCTTGTGGAAAAGTTTTTGAATTTAGTGACTTAAGTCTAATCTACTACTTCCAGTGCAATGCATGGTGAGAATAAAGACTCAAAAAGCATATTTGTAGCTCTGGGGATCAAGGTGGTCCCAAGGCCAGCTAGAATGATGGCTAACCTGGACAAAGGCCTTCACCTAGGGCTGAGCCTGAGTTTTATTAATTTGTGGAGAGGGGAGTGGTTTGAGGATGAGTGACTGTGAGAATATCCAGAGTAGATGAGTGCTGTGAGCTGGGCTATGTAGGAGGCCTGAAATCACCTGTGCAATAGGCAGAGAAGAGGGTGTGCAGGAAGTGGTGCCGCAGGCTGGGTCAGCGTCTAGAGGGTAGGGGCTGGTGCTTCAGCTCTGGCGCATAAATTTTATGCCCTGGGAAGTCAGTCAGCCTCTTATTTTGAGTCTCCTCCCAGCATAGAGCATGGATCTGTATATATATATATATATATATATATATAAATCTTTAGTAATGGGATAATTTTAAGATGAAGCAATTACTTGACCTAGAGTAGTATTCTTTTAGTCAGGAGAAAAGTCATCAATCAAAGTCATAAGTTCTACAAAATAGTAAGTACTCAATGGAAATATGAAGAAAATCAAGAGGAGTGAAGAGAAGGCTAGGCTGAGACTTGGTTGTTGAAGTAGCAGGTATCAAAGCATTGACTGATTTGTACCATTTGAAGGAAAAAGAAAGAGAAACAATCTTAGGCAGATGTTAAATATGTAACCATCAAAAGGCTGCATAGATGAAGACATGCAAAGATGGAATGAAAAAATACATAATTTAATTCCAATTTCCAGGACTCATCTACTAAACTGCACTGTGATTGTTTTGTCCAAAATGCACTGATGCGTGTATTTAGGCAAAATTTTCTTTTCAGATTTAAATAACTCAGATTATGTAACTATATCAATGCAGACTCTCTCTTCGTCTTCATGAACTTTGAAATTCATCATGGTTTTGGGATTTGCCAAGAATGTCCATGATGCTTTGCTCATCAATTTAAACCAGAAACATTTTCATTTCTGATTCCAAATCTGTAACTAATGAAATCTATTCCATGTTGGTTTTTTTGGACTGATTTACTGTCGTAATATGATGATAACTTACAATACTGAAAAAAGAATATCAAAGAGCCTTATTTTATCAACTTATAACATAAAACAAGAAAACCTCAAATTTTCTTTGAGATTTAATATTCTGTTATTTAACATACTTTACAAAATACAAAACATTTTAGCTGAAGTATCTAGCATTTTTCCTTTCTTCATTATTTTAGTTATAGGTTTTCAGAACTAAAGATGACTCAAGAGATCATTTGACTAAGAAGATATCCTTTAATATTAGAAAACAAAAATTGAAAGATCTAAGTGACCTACACTAAAATATTAGCAGACACCTAAAGAAATGGCTTCATGGTAGAGTACTTTGCCATCAAGCAGGAAATTGTGGTTTCTATTTCCTGTATGGGAAAAATATTGTAGCAGATGTAGGGTTAGATCTCAAATTTTCTTATCGTCCTTCCCTTGCTTTTTCCTTTCTTCCTTTTAAATTATCCCACCATGTAACCTTATAATTACTTTCCCTTTCCCTTTTTACAACTTTAGCCTCTTTTACCTATAGTAAATATGGCAAACCTCCACTTCATGGCCTTCCCTTTTAGAATCTTATGCTAATAAATCATAAATACAACAATCTTGACATCTTATGATCAATTCAAAGTAACTTCCAATATCAGAGAATCAATTAATCAAGTGTTTGCATAATATTGTAATGCATTACAGAAGCAATTATACCATAGTCATAAGTCCTTATTACCAATCTATTTACTCCAGCAATCCCAGTAATTAGCACAATTATTTGTGTCATAAATCAAATAAATCACAACTCTACAGGTAAAATTGACTTTGCATTGAGCATATGCCATTTCCTTATATGTGAAACAGAAGGAGGTTTGCTTTTGCTTTCCTTCAGAAATGAAAAATTATTCTTAGTGCAGGTGATACATTTCTTAAGACAAAATAAAGGATGTGCTGAGATACCATGCCACTCAATTAAATGAAATTCCTTCAAATAAAACAGTTTCACAAAGAGTCAACAGATGTATATTTTTCCACTGGGATTTATGAAACCATCTGCTCTTATAATTTCCAGCTGCTCACTCCACATTAAGCCTTCTTTTAAAAGCATCAAATAATTGTAAATACAGTATATTTTATATATAATTGTAAATATATTTAGGTTTACCCTTGACTTTCAAATAAATCGTGCTTATGTTTGTAAACTAATGAAATTTTAATTTCTTCCTTAAGAGACTAATTTTATTGCTGTAATATTTCATGACGCTTTGGCTGCTTCATGCTTAACATAACATGCCTTCAAAGTATTGCTAAAGAAGTGGGGCTTCAGCAACTCCTGTAGAGCTTTAATGAACCAATTAACTTGCGACGTGTTCTCAGGTTTATCTTTGAAATTTTTTGCTATTTTAGAACAACACCCAAAGGACAGCTCTCCTGTTCTCCTTTTATCTCTTATGATATGATACAAAAAACTTGTTGAAATCAAGGTGTGAACAAACACCAGGAGAAAGAGCTAAGCAGCCCTCCAATGAAGTTAAAAAAGAAAGTCATACAGTCCAGAAGGCAAATTCTGCAGATAACATCAGCACTTCTTAAGACATAAAACTTTCACATGAAAGCACATTGCTTTCAGCTTTCTGGGGAAGAGTTACCACTGAAACACAGTGTTCCTCACTTATTTATGACCTGTGATATCCTAGGGAAAAACTTCTGGTATCAGAATTAGGTAATCCAGGGGCTGGGGAGATAGTACAGTAGAATAAGTGCTTGCCTGGCAAGCACAAGGTTCTGAGTTTGATCCCTGGTACTGAAAAAACAAAAAGAAGAATTAGGTGATTCATAGCCAATGTTTTCTTACCTTCTTTAAATTATGAAAATGGTCTCAATGTTAGAAATTTTCTTCTCTATCAGATCCATGCCTACAGTACCATGTACTAGAAAAAATTTAAGTATTTGTTACCTTTAGAACTATTAATGTTGGCAAAATATTGACAGTTAATGAAATTTAGCCTTAAGTACTCCCATGAAATGTAAACTTAGTAAAAATATGATGTATTCCCTGCAGATTATGAGGGAATCCAATATACAGTAACTAAAGGAAAAACAATGTTACAAAAGAATAAATAAAAATTAAGGGAAGTTATGTAATTGGTGTTTGAGTGGATTCATACAATTATTAACGTTCAAGTATCCCTAGATGTATCTAAAGGCAACTTTTAACTTTACACCATTGATACAAATGTAAGAAAAATATTGAAAAGAGTCAAATATAAATACATAAGTCAAAGTAAGCCAGGCATAAGAGCAGAAGTGGCAGTCATAGCAGTAAGGAGAGAGGATTTAAGGAAGAAAAAGCATTAACTGAGCAAGCAGACTTGTTAAGCTCATGTTTGAAATAGCTAAGCATCTTTTTAGTGAACTTGGATGCAATTTCATTGTTTTGCTAATTCCCTGAGTTAGCTCTTAGGCTAATTAAGTTATAATTAAACATGATGTAAATCAAATTTTTCAAGGTTGTACTTTATAAGATAAATTTAACTGTATTTTTCAAGATTCAATTTTCAAAACCAGATGATTTTCCACATCATTTTTTTTTTTTTTTTTTGTGGAACCGGAGATTGAACTCAGGCCCTTGCGTTTGCCAGGGAAGTGCTTATTCCACTGAGCCATCTCCCTAGCCCTATAATGGCACATCTTAAGGAACTCTAAAATATGCAAGGCAAATTGCCCTTGGGCCTCAATATTTTACCACAGCACTAACCCAAAATTAATAAGATTTAAAATAAATATTTTTTTCAAGACAGAAATGAAAATTAAGCAGAATATTTAAAAATATTTATGAAAATTCATGAGAAATATTTCCTTACAGAGACTAACTTATTTTGAAAATCATTTGTCTTCACAATTAAAGGTATTAAATATTAAATATTTATATTGTTAATTTATTAACAAAACAAGCAGCTGAAGATGTTAGAGTAAAGCAGAGGCCATGAAGAAGTCCTAATAAACACATGAGCTGAATTGAATACATCTAGTGGAAGGAGAAGAAACAAAGAAATAATTATGTTAGTTCAATATGTAACTTGCTGTTTAAATATAGTATACAAAATATTATATAGCATAATAATAAAACATGTTTTTAATGATGAGAAGGATAAATGTCACCAAAATTAGAAAGTGAAAAAAATTTATAGTATCTATCTTTCTTGTGGTTCTGCAAGTTAGAAATGATTTTTAGGATTTTGTTTTTCTTTAACGTATTTTGAAAGTTTTAGAGAAAGAGCCTTTATAGGGCTGAGGAGCTAGTTTTGTGGTCTAAGTTTCTCCCTGGTAAGTGCAAGGTTCCAAGTTCGATTCCTGGTACCACATGCTGGGCCAGAGTTTGAACTATATAAGGAGAACCTGTATTAAGTAAATAAATAAATCAGTAAATTTTGTAAATTTTTAATGTTCCTCAAATTGATGTTTGTTTTAAGGGCCGCAATCTATTGAAAAACTTTTAATACATTCTATGTTGACAAAATAGCCCATTTTCTATGGGACATATTCTCCTGCTTCATGAAATGAAACCCAGTGCAATGTGGCAGATGAAGGCTGTGGAGGTGGCCATGCACCAGTGGGGCCCCATATGCACGCGCAAGCTCCATCATCTCCTCCCTTTGAGAGATGCTGCTATTGTTTGCTTCTAACCAATAAAACACAGCAAAGGAGAATCAAAGGATGTCACTGCTGTGGCTCTGTAAGACTCTTGTCTTTCCATTTGGAGTGAGAAGATTCTTCTGCTGGTCAAGAAGACGCCAGCGTTGGTGCTGTGGCCTGTCATGGAGCTGGTCATATGGCTGGGAACCGGGAGGCTAGAAACTGTGCCCTCATTACTCAGCCCTGAGGAAATGAGCTCTGCTACCAACTTCTCTTCTGTAGTTGAGGCTCCAGGCCAGCACGTAGTACAGCCACCATTGAATTAGAGCTTGACAAGGAGGAAGACTCCTAGTACCCAGCAGCTAGGACCCTGCCATGTGGGATCTGTGTGCTGAGGAATGTAATAGCTCTCTAAGGGTGCTGTGACAAGATACCCAAAACTGTGTGGCTTAAACAGCGCTGACTTTCATTTTGCTCTGGAGAATAGAAGTTTGTGATTCAGGTTTTGCCCTGGTTGGTTCGTACTGAGGGTGATGAGGGAGAATCTATCTCATGACTCTGTTGTAGGTTTTGGATTATCTTGGCCTCTTTATCACGTTCATCTCTGCCTTCATCATCACATAATGTATTTTCTGAGTATGTGTCTGTGTCCCAATTTCTCCTATTTATAAAGGCACAATAAATTAGGAAACCACCTAATCCAGAGTGACTCCTGTTTTACTAATGGCTCGGAAACAACCCCTTTTTCTTTTTTTCTTGGCGGAACCAGGGATTGAACTCAGGCCCTTATGCTTGGCAGAGAAAGCGTTTATTCCACTGAGCCCTCTCCCTGGTCCCAACCCCTTTTCCTCACATTTGGAAACAGTGAAGGTTAGGATATCAATGTATATGTTTTTGGGGAAAGCAGTTCAACCCATAAAAATGCATTTTTGTGTTGTTTTAAACCAGTGTGTTCATGGTAACTTGTTACACATAAGGTAGGAAAAAACGGAATGGCAAAATGAATGAGAAGAGGCTGGCCAAATGGCTCAGCAAATTAAAGCACCTGGAAGCAGGCTGAGGGTCTAGGGGCTCAATCCTTGGGCCTACAATCCTGCCGCCATCCCTGAACTGAGATGGCAGTTAAGACTGGGCTTGGTGGTGCACACCTGGAATCCCAGCTCTTGGGAGGCTGTAAACAGGCAGATCACTAGGAGTCAAATCTAGTAGCAAGACCTTGAACACCCTGTAGACTCTTCCCAAAAGTTCACTGTATGTAATTCCCCCTTGCTTTCAGAGTAATTGTGGGGCAGTTCACTACTGTTCTAATCCATATAGTGCATCATAGAGTTATAAGGCATTCTTACACCTGGTTCCTTTTTAAGAACAGAAATATTTGTTACATTATATTTAGCTAATATAAAACCACAGTATTGAATAGAATTATTTGGAAGGCCTCCCCCAAATCAATGGCCATTTTTCCCTGAGTTTTCTTTCAAGTTTTATGCTTTTTCTTCTCCCAAGCAAAGAAGAGGTACTGATATAGTTCATATCTTAAGTGTACCTCAAAGGCCTTATGGAAAGTCTCTGTCACTAATGTGGTGCATTTGGGAGGTACTAGAAATGTTAATAAGCCTCAGTGGGAAGCCTTCAGGTCATTGAATGGGGATTTGTCCTAGAAGAGGATTGTGGGCTCCCATTCTCTTCTTCCTTTCATTTTCTGGTCATGAGGTGAGTGGATTTGTTGTGTTGTGTTCTTCTGTTGTGATCTGCTGCCTTGCCATAGGCCAAAGTGATGGGACCAATTAATCTGGGTGAAAATCTACAAAACTGTATCCATAAATAATCTCCCTTTATATTGCATTATCTCAAAGAACAGTCCTATAAGGACTCTCCCAATGACTTCACAAGTACCTTCTTCAATTAATTTTGATTAATAAAATAATCCAATCATTCCTTAGTTTTCTCATGCCTCTGCAAAATGTATAGTTCTACAGATCATGGAGGTCTCAAAGTGTTTGGCACACAGTCGATAATGTTTATTCAGTTGATCAGGTGTTTTATCTTCTAAGTCTGCTCTGCTACAATTCTCCACCCACTTCTGCCATCAGGCCGGATCCCGCGGAAACCTGAACAATGTCAGGTCCGACTGCGTACTTTTCCGCGTGCAGTTGGGGGCCCGCGCAGAAGTTTGGCTTCATCGCCCGCCCACCAGCCAGCCCAGCCCTCCCCTCCTTGCCTCCTCAGGGCAGCACCCCCTCCGGTCTGGTCCGGGCGGGGGAGGGGAGCCAGATTTTTCCCTTTATAATTTTATTGCTTCAGGTATTTGTTATAGTGACAGAAATTTGACTCACAGAAAAATGGCACCAAGAAGAGGGACTGTCCTGTTTTGGTACCTAGCAGTGTGGACAAGGCTTTAGAGCTGGGTTACCAGAGGAGTTCGAAGAAGTTTGCAAGAGCAGGCAGAAGTAGTCTAGAATGTGTGCGGAGGGCTCACGGGGGATCCTGAAGGCCAGAATGCTGATAGGAATGCAGATAGTGGAGGCTTGCTGATGGTGCTACAGATATCATTGCAGATTCTTGTACAGTTTAAACTAAAAGCCACACTTGTCCTACCATGGTAAAGTTTCTGGACCCATTCATCCATGCTATGAGATTTTGTGTGCAGCTCAGCTTAAAGGTCTTGATCAACTGGTGGAGGAAATCTTAAGGTAGTGAAGAGTTGAGGCCGTGGTGTGGTATAATCGGCGGTTTCTCACCAGATTTACAGTGACAGGAGAAAACACAAGTGCAGGAGGCAGATTTGAAAAATGTTTATTGAATGTGTCCCATATTTTCATGTGCACACTTGTGAACACACACATGCACACACATACACACCATTTTTCTTTTAAATGAGTCCTACGGATTTATCTTCATCCACATCTCCTGTAGCTATCTTGAAACATTCTGTCTCAGTTATTTTTATCTCTTTGTTGAGACAAAATGTCAAATGCACTAATTAAAGGGGGAAAGATTTGTTTAGCTCAGAGCTTATATAGAAATTTCTGTCCATAATCAGCTGGTTCCAGGGCAGGGTGGCAGGGTAGAGGGGCAATAGTTTACGGCAGCGGAAGACAGAAAAAGTAATAGTATCAAAAAAAAAAGGGAAAGGCAAGACTCTTTGCTTCTCCTACATGCAAGTTACCTGCCCTAGGGTGGGTCTTTTACACCCAAGTCATCGCCTTGCCCTCTTCTTGCACAGGCTGAGGATATTGACCAAGATGTCACCCTGGTCCCCTGCTGAGTCTTTTAGCTAAACTTCTAAATATTCTCAAGTTGACAAAGTGAATTAGTCATTACAATATTCTGGAACATGAGCAGCTAGGGCATGTTCTCTGCAGCATAGGATAAAAAACTGCTGAATCACTCAGCTAAGCTACTGAACTTCTCCAGTTGACTCAGTGTACCAACCACTCACAGTTCATCTGCTCTGTTTCATGCCCCTGTCATATATAGACCAGAAATTTGACAGTGCTGTTGACCCAATCCAAGTTTAAGTAATTCCTTTTTATCGTTGATACTAAATAATTCCAACATTATTTCCAATATAGCACAAGCCAGAAATGTGGGATTTTGCCTTATTAGACTTTTTCATTCTGTGCTATAGTGCACTGGGAAGAGGGTATACTTTTGAGTTCAGTCGTACAGATTCAGATCTTGTCTCTTGTGTTAAAATCCACAGCATTTTTGTCAAGTAAGATAATCTCTCTGGGCCTTTGTTTCCTCAAAAAGAGGGTAAGTGGCTACTTTACTCAAGTAGACAATTCATACAAAGCCTAAAAGCAGAACTTGAGGACATGTTTATGTATTAACACAGAAAGATTTTTTCATGTATATACATATTTATGTAATATATGCATACATATATAACATAGAACACATATACATATATACATATATGACATATATAACATATATAAAAAAACAAAACGTCTACCAAATTCACATGTTATTTAAATTCAAGTGTTGTTTTCTTAGGAGCCAAACATTCAGCAATCAAGGATGTTCTGCTTATTTTGAAGTAACTAGGAATAAGTACCAAGGAGAATTTTAAAAAGATATCTAAAACAGAACATCCCAGCTGTCATGTTGAAAGAAACACGGGCTGTGCCCTGGGTCGTTTCTGAGCATACATAGTTCTGTACTCACCTGTGATGTTACATACACTACTTTATGCTCTTAGGTTTTATGACCTTGTACTTTTTTTGGTGCTTTGAAATGAATACATTCTAAATTTCCATTTTCCAAAAATTATGAGGGACAATAGACAATGTGAGAGGGTCCGCAGTTTGTTTTCTGATTTTCTTGTCTTTTTAATATGACAATTGGAAGGAGACATATTTTACCAGGAAATGTTCTGTTATGCTGTGGTGAGCACTATAAATTCTTCAAAATCAAAACCATGCTTTATGCATTTTTAATGTTCCCAGAGGTTTCTTATCTAATACCTTAATAAATTCTCCATACATATTTATTAACAAAACAATGTACTACTTCAAAGCAAAAAAAAAATCTCATTATATGACTGAGATTTACGTTTTGAGTACTATTATATAAACCTTGGGTTGGGACTCAAGGCTTCCCAGGCACCTTCCCCAAATACTCCCCATTCTGCATCCTGGTCTCTGCTCACTTTCCTTTGGCCAAAACTGCAGAACAGGCCTGCCTGACTTTGATTGACCTTGGCAGATAATCACAGAAACTCTCCTTTGTTAACATCAAAAGTCCCCCACAGACCAGGTAGCTCTGCCGAAATTAGCTCTCCCTTGGCTGTTCCACCCCACAAACACCCTCCCCACAAAACACCATAAAAGCCCTGTGCTTTTCTGAGTTCGCTGCTGTCTTAGTCCACTACACAGCCAGCACGTCTGCTCTTGCCACCAGTATATCTTTTCCTGTCAGAATGCCTGGTCTGGTCAATTGCATGGGTTTGTACCTAACATACACATTTCTATTTAGTCTTATTTTTTGTCACTTAAACCTGCAAATAAATGTGAGTTGCTTGTACTATGAATAACTACTGGGAAGACAACAACATGCAATGTATTAATTATAGTAACTGTCCTACTAATCTGATTTGAAACTATCTCGTTGGTATGTTTCTCAATAAGATTAATAAAAAAGTGTGAAATGCAATTAATGATAGAGTACTCAGTTAAGGTAATAGTACAATTTTAGGGAAACAAGCTCCTCTGGAATCTTCTACAATAATGAATAGTTACCTATTGATTGTCTCTGCTATATTGGTACAAAAGTAGCAAGAGAAACACTTCCTGTGGCACAGCTGTGCTACAAGGCCACTGGTAAACTATAGGTTCCCTGGCATATCCCAATTTTGTCACTGAAGAGCCCTTGGAATTCCATATCTTTTACATAACTTTTTCTTTGTTATATGCCATCATTCTAAGTCTCAGTTGCTGTCTCAGCGCACCCCAGGGGCAAGACCGGCACGGCATGCTGGGGATTGAACCCCAGTTCCTGTACCTGCCTAAGCAGGAGCTTTAGTCTGCTGACCTATCTGGCTGGCCCTAATATCTTAATATTAGTTGCAAAAGTAGCCCCGATAGAATCCTATAATAATTCCAAAGTCTCTGCAATCTCCATGGTTAAACAGAAAATGTTATATTCGACTTCATAAATTAGACAGTAGGAAGAAGAACCAGTTACTTGTGCTGTATCACTTGCAAGGTATTTGTAATGAAGAAGTAAAAAATAATATTTTCCTTGTCATGTACAAATTAAATTCAAGAGGAATATGCCTTATGACACATTAATCAGAGAACATGAACACAAAATTTAGGATGTCATTTTTAAAATTTTTATTCATTGCAATGAGAAAAAACATAAAATAGCAATGAAACAGTTTCAAAGTAGGTTATTGGGATGTGTGCAATAATTAATATATATATTTTTCACTTTATTTTATTTATTTATTTATTTATTTGTTTGTTTATTTATTTATATTGGCGGAACTGAAGATTGAACTCAGGCCCTTGTGCTTACGAGGGAAGTGCTTATTCTTCTGAGCCATCTTCCCGGCCCAATAATTAATATATTGTATATTTCTGCCTTCATAGTAGTTATTCAGAGGACAAGATGCAGACTTTGTATTTTGTCTAAACAATATGAGTACAAACTTTTATTCTCAGTCACCTAAGAGAAAGTAGCTGTATATCTATCCTTACTCTCTTGTGTATGTATATTTTTTCTTACCCCCTTTTTTTTACAACAAAACTGTCATGCATTTATGGCAGTTTTGGATCAAAAGAAAATACCTCAAAAGTAATAACTAGTATATCTGAATATCAATAATGGTGACTTCTTGGTTTGATTTCCAAGTCTGTCTTTTGCTTTGTCTCTATTTTCCATAAAATAAATATTTTTTGTAGAATCCAAATATAATTCATTGGCAACAAAGTGAAGCACCAAAGTCAATTGCAATCACTGAATAAGAGAATTTTGGAAATATAAAATCAACAGAAAGACATCTCATTTCAGAATCTGAAATATTTTCCGAAAGCAAATTCCTGGTAAAGGATTCTGCAAAGAATAAATAAATAAATAAATAGTGATTAACCTACATGCAATATGTACGTGTACCAGTTCCCCAAAATGAATGTAATAGTTATACATCATAAACAAATACTATACTATACTCAGCACTGAGACAGCAACTGAGACTTAGAATGGTGGCACAGACCTGTAATCCCAGAGCTTGGGAGGCTGAAAACAGGAGGATCACTATGAATCTGATCTATGTAGTAAGATCCTGTACTAAATACATAAAAAGAGAGAGATTAGTATTTGTTTATGATGTATAACTATTACATTCATTTTGGGGAACTGGTACACGTACATATTGCATGTAGGTTAATTTTATTCCAACTTTCTCTTCTCTGTAGAGAGGGAAGAGGATCTGAAGAGCAAAGGTAAAAAACAATCATTGTGTCGCGATTTTACCATCTAGGGAGTTGTTATCAATATTTTTCAAAATGCCTTAGTTTTTAGTGTGTTTTCACATAAAATTTTAGAGAACACTTGTTTTCATGCTTGCACAAAAATTTTCATATCATGTTCATGTTTTGTACTGTGATTATAAAAAAATGTGATATAAAATTTACCTTTTACCATTTTGGAGCATATGGCACAGCAGTGTGTTAAGTACACAAACATTGTCATACACTAGTGAACATATGAAAAGCAAATCCTTGGTAGTAGGTATAAATGGGACACACTGGCCAGCCTCACATGTCCAGCGCTCCACCCACAATGCTTCTGCTTCTCTCTGAATTCTCTCCAGTAAATGAAGCACACCACATGATTCATGCCTTGCTGACATTCAGCATCACTGCTGCTCTACGGCTCCTTTGTAGTTCTTGGAGCCGGCCTTGGATCCTACCCCTGGTGTGAAAACAAATTCAGACACAGGCAAAACCCTACTGGAAGTTGGTTACTGTGATACTGACGGTACTGACGTGGCTGAGGGCCTCTCCCTTGCTCTCACTCTCCATCTCTCTGCTGTTCCACTTACGCATGTTGATCACTGTGCCACTAAAATTAGTGTAGAGAAAAAGGTGAGGAGACCTCTCACAGGATGATGCCATGGATACTTTCTCTTCAGCCTGCAGAAGTGTAGACAGCCCAGAGCACTCATGCCAGACCCCTAAGAAAGAAATTCTGCTTGATTCAGCTATCTCAGCAAGAGAGATATGAACTTAAATGATCCCATTAGTGGGTATATATGGAAATATTTCTTTAGACTACTTAATATTGATTTATATTAAATATTTAATTTGTGCTTCTAAAATAAATACCATCATTGTTTTATTTATGTATAAAATGAACTATGTTCAAAGGAGCAAGCTCAGATGAAGTGTGGTATATTCTTGGGTTCCACTTTATTTAGATGCACTATATCCAGGCCATGACTGACAATGAGGTTTTCCCAACAAAGTGAAAACTGCTAAACATGGAAACTTGTGATTACTCACATAACAGCAGGGATACCAGTATCTTTCATGTTAATTTTCAAAATATGAAACAGCTTACTGTTTGCAAAAAGGGTGATGTTATTTATCAAGTTAAGTCAATTTTAATTTATGAATACTGTATTGGAAGACATACATAATTTAGGACCAACACAGAATATTTTTCACTCTTAGAAACATGAGAAATGAGAGTTTCACCCCATGGAA
The DNA here is from genome assembly GCA_004027165.1 of Ctenomys sociabilis. Lineage (NCBI taxonomy): Eukaryota > Metazoa > Chordata > Mammalia > Rodentia > Ctenomyidae > Ctenomys > Ctenomys sociabilis. The sequence goes on from PVKA01001583.1 coordinate 90,528, forward strand.
TCTCTCAGGACTTCTTTTGTGAAATGTTGAAGCTAGCCTTATATGGTTTATAGGTATTCCTTTACAAGTTTTCTCCTCCTGATTGATGTGAAAACTTTGAAAGGTAACTGGTACAACAAGTGGCTCTTTTTAATTTAGTAAATATTCATTTTGCATCTTTGTCTGTGTATTTAAGTTAGCAAATGCAACATTACTACTCGCAGGGCATGGACAAGTTGGGTTCTTTCATGGGTCTGGTGCACAACCATGGTCTTTCACGCTCACCTCCAAATGCAATGCAATAAGCTCAGGTCATGCTTCTCAGTTTCATTGCCTCAGCATCTGTGAATTTGCAAAACATGTAGAAATGAATAAAACACAGAACCTGTCTGCTGGGATATGACATTTCGGAGTAGACATAGTGACATTGTGACAGTAAAGCTAGGGACTTTAAACTCAGGTATACCTGGGTTCAAATGCTTTTCCACTTCTTCATAATTTATATTAGTTACATCAATCTTTCAAGTATCTCTTTTCTCAGATTAAGCTGGATAAAACATACTTAACATACTGTACTATTGTGTACACTTGGGAATATATATTTAAGGCAATCAGCAGTAACACAGTAGCCAACACTTTACAGGCTTACCATATAACACAGGAAGGTGGCAAATGCTGTCACACTGCTTGCTGTACGCTAAGCATTCTTTTAAGTAAGTGTGATACCGAGGGATCAGAGATACAGCTCAGCAGCACAGGGCCTGTCTGGCAAGTGTGAGGTCCTGAATTTGATGTCTAGACTCAGTACTGCAACTGAACCTATGCCCAGTGTATTGAGCCCCAGCCCCAGCCACTTTCATTTTGAGAGAGGATATTGCCAAGTTGCTAAGCTGCCCCTGCTGGGCTCAAACTTTCTGTCTTCCTGTCTCAGCTCCCCAGACTCATTAGGTCCAAGGTGTGTGCCACTCGGACTAGCTAAACATTCTTGTAAACATGGTAGTTTTGCTTTATTTAACCACACACCTATAAAACTGCTGTGAAAGGCAATGCAGTGCTGCCCACTGCACAGCAAGTGATGATCAACTCTGGCTGGGGCTCTAGGAAGGCACCACGCAGGGGCCATCCTGGAGAGTGAGCTAAGACTTTTGTAAGATTTGGGGAAGGCCAGGCCTGAATGAACAGTTGTGGAGTATGAAATTGTGCAGTAAAGGAAAGTGACATGCAAGTGAAGAATGGCGAGGTGGTGTGATTGAATGAATTGGTCTCTTACAACTTATGGGGAAGAATTTTCTGGAAGAGGAGGAAGAACATTCTGAAAAGTCAAAGAAAAGAGTGATGTCTTAAATTCCAGTTAAATATAATCTGCGTAGTCCTGGAACTTCTTGTAAGGTAGTGGGGTGCTGACCAGGAGATAGAGCCCAACTAGAACTGTTTTTAAAGAAATGTCAGCTGTTGTAAAACACCCACTGGGCCATTTAACTTAGCACTTAACTTGCTTTCTATTTGATACACATAGGTGGTATGTTTCATCTGTGTACTCTTCATACTCACAGGGAGTTCCTCTGCTACATGAGATTTCTAGGTCTTCTGGTGGCACCCAAAGAGCATGGCACAAGTCAGGACCCATGACACCTGCCTTCCATCCAGATCCTACAGCCAACATTTGTATGGCTTGTTTTCATTCAATTTCTTGAATGTTTTTTAGTCCATATTTGCAGTACATAATGATAACATTCACTGTGGCAAAATGGCACATATACGTAACACATGTCTCTTTTTATGTCTCTTCTTTTCCTGTCTTCACACTTTCTCCTTTCTTGATCTTGTTCTTATTTGGAAAGGATCTGTTTTACTTGTATTTATTTATTTATTTATTTATTTATTTATTTATTTATTTATTTATTTATGGAGGAACTGGGGATTGAACTCAGGCCCTTGCACTTGCCAGGCAAACACTTATTCTACTGAGATATCTCCCAAAGACCCTATTTTATTTGCTGTGGATGGAGATTATTTTCTACTCTCATCTCACCTCAGGGTGGTCTCCTTGCAGATCTGTTTGCATGTTGCCTCAGAGCTCAGCTGAAAATGGATCTGTTTTGGTTTTAGCCACCTGCCAATCTGATCTCACTTCTGGTCATACAAGAGACTTACAACTGTGAATTGAATTTCTCACTTAATCAGTTTGGGATAAAAATATTGTAAGAGTATTGTTTTTGCCTTGTAACTGTACATGCTTTAATAATCTTTTGTAGAGTATTATAGTTGGTTAAAACAAGAGGGTTCAAATCCTCTCAGCCAAATTATTCGAGTCATTCAGGATGCAATCTCATCTTCCTCTGAATAATATCCTGTTTGCATTTATGCCGTCCTGTGTTATTCCATCTTTGTCCCAAATTAGGTTTTCCTTTCAACACATTAAGCACATATTACAATCAATTCAGCTTGATAAATCTTACTATCTTCTCTTACAATCTATGCTGTCATACTTTCAATAAAACTTTGAATTCTAACAGTATCCATAATACCCCTTTTCTTTTTCTTTTATTTTTTATAATAACCTTCTTAACTGGCCTCTGTCCCCATGTTGTCTGAAACATAAATGTGACCACTGAGAATGAATCACAGCCATCTATGGGTGGAAAACAAGCCTTTCACTACTTAAGATCAAAGACATGTTCCTTTTTTTTTTTTGGCAGAACCAGGGATTGAACTCAGTCCCTTACACTTGCCAGGAAAGAGCATCCACTCTTTATTATTCCACTGAGCCATCTCCCTGGCCCCCTGTAAGTCCTAATTTGCATCCCAGGTGAGCAATTTAACAACTACTTCCTGTGGGCCTGCTAAACTTTGGAAACTCCAGAGTTCTCATCTAACTGCAGGGCCAAGGGTCTTCTAGCACTTCCAGGCAGGTGCAGTGGCCTGGTCTCTAGCACAGGGACTCTGGCCACAGCTGGTGTTAAACATGTGGGACCTGAAGTGTCTAAAGATGGGAAATGTCCATGAAGCTTCCCTCACTTATCCCTTTCCCTTTCTCTAGGCAGCAGTCATTGCCTTTTTCTTTATTATTGAAATTTTTTTTATATATTTAGTACAGAGTCTACAGGGTCTCACTATGTAGATCAGAGTCTAGTGATCCTCCTGCTTTCAGCCTCACAAGCACTGGGATTACAGCTGTGCACCACCAAGCCCAGTCTCAATTGCTGTCTCAGCGCACCCATGGGTGAGGGTGGCACTATATGCCTGGGATTGAACCCCAGCTTCTGTGCTGTGCCTAAGCAGGAACTTTGGTCCACTGAGCTATCTGACTGACCCTACTTTCTTTATTTATTTTAAATTATTGTTGTAGCACTTGAGATCTACCATCCTTATTTTTAAGTCTGTAACACAGCATTACTCAAACATGCTTCAATAGTGTTTGAATTATTTCTATTAATTGAATAATGGTGCAACTAACATGGGTGCAGATATTTCTTTAAAATTCTGATGTTAGGGTTGACGAGGTAGCTCAGCAAACTAAGCAACTGCTTAGGCCAGCACAGGGACTGGAATTTGATCCTGCCATTCCATGCCACACCTACATCATCTGGGAGCGCTGAGCAAGCCATCAAGAAGGGGTGCAGGGGCATACGCCTGCAATCCCAGCTCTGGAGAGTCTGAAAATAGGGGGATCACAGCGACTCCGAGCTGCATGGTGAGTCCTGTATGAAATACTTTAAAACAAACAAAAATAAATAAAATTCTGATTTTAATTTCTAGAGTAAATACCCAGAAATAAGACTGCTAGAATGTAAAATACTGCTAATGCCATTTGTTTGAGGAATTTCCGTATTGTTTCCCATTGTAGCGGGGCCATCCTACATTCCTGGCACCAGCGGACAATTCTCAGCCACCTTTATCATTTTTTAATACTGGCATCATAGCAGGGATAGTTTAAAGGATACCATATGTAGTGAAGTATACTCATCACAGCACAACTAATACCCCCTGATTTTGCTTATAAATAGAGCAGAGAAGGCTGGCTTTCAGGAGCTCGGGGGAAGAACGTATGGGGGAATTGCTACTCAAATAGCATGAAGTTTCAGTTATGCAAGATGAGTAAGTTCTAGAGATTTGCTGTACAGCACAGCACTTATTTTTGACAATACTGTGTTTACTCTAAAAATATGTGGAACAACTAGATTTCATGCTGTCTTCTCATCCTAGAAATGAGACAACATTAAAATGCACTCTCAGCAAGGAACCTAACGAAGTTTCTGGAGGAGATGGATGTGCTCAGGGCCCTGATTGTTGTGGTATCGCAAGTATGTGTGTTTGTGTGTGTGTGTGTGAGAACCAAGTCTCCCTAGCGCATGCGCTCCGTGTGTGCATATGTAGGGTCAGTGTACCTCAATAAAATGTCAAGTCAGTATTACTGACTACAGGAGCAATGCTATGTTTGTTTTCCTACTGAAAATGCTGTGTTTTCCTCTTGTTCATCGGGCCTTTCACTAAGAATGTGGGGGTCTGATGGAAACAACTCATTCATAGCACCCCACTGTCTCAGCACAACGCCCAGCGCATGCAGGTGCCCGGCACGTACTTGTAGGACGGTGCTCACCGTGTGGTGTATCAGCTGCTTCTCCCGCTCCTTGTTCGTTATTTCTTATCCTTATTATATCTTCCTCAGCTTCTCTGAGTTTAATTTCCTTTGATTATGTACTGAGGATTTGCAGGAGAGAGCACTATGTAAATAAAAGTCTAGGAATGTGTATTAAAATTATTCCTATGGACATGTTTACACTTGCAAGCATTGGTTGTCTTGAACACGGTGTGATAGTAAAGCCTAGAGTATGATTCCTTTTATTCCTGCTGCCTGCAATTCCCAGTGTCTTAGAGGATGTACAGTTGCCTAATAACTAAGCCCTCACTGTTAGGTTCTATAACATGTTTATGATTCAGAAATTATTTTATAAGTTCTTAAGATGTAGTGTTACTGATAAATTTTTACTTAGTGAAAACAGCTTATTTCCAAAGAGAACAAAGCAGAATGATTTTCAAATTCACAATGGCTTCTCAAAGATTCAGCTTTAGGAAAATTGACAAAAATTTCAAAACTTGAGATAAGAGTGTCATGTGAACTAACTCAAAGCTATGACAGTTTTTTTAAAATTTATTTTTCTTCTATATTTTTGTTTTATTGAAGTACAAATATCAATGAGACAGTTTTAAGATAACTTGACAAGATGGATTTGATAAATTAATACATTGCAAACTGTTTTCATAATGTTTTGGTATCATAGAAGGTACATACATGATATACTTACAGACATTATTATAGTGTATGTCTCTTATCAGTAAATTAAGAGAGTGTAGCTGTCTGTGTATCTTATTTTTTATACTTGAATTACATCAAAGATTCAATAATTAATACTTTCTACCTTGTTATTTTCCTAGTGGTTGTCCATAGTACTAGAAGGTGACATAATATCCTGTCCAACCACCATTAGTGTAAATCCTGCCCCCCACAGAATTATGTAGAAGCATGGCATTATCTATTCCAACTGTACTGTTCATACACACACATCATGATTCTTCCTTTCTATACCCCTTCCTTTGTCTACACCTGTCAAAGATGGGCACTCCATTGTCATTCAACTAATTTAGGTGCCTGAACTTGTTACAATCCAACATAATCCAGCATTCCACAACAATAGGGAGTTATCTGAAGAAGTTGTCGACCATAGCCATTTAGAGCTCAACTTATTATTATGGCCCCACAGTGTACACTTCATTTTTATACTTTTCTGCTAGATGGTTAAGACCTAGATAGAGCAAGATCTATATACCAACACATGTACTTTCTCATGAGGTCAGTGAAGTCTCCTCAGGGTTTGTCTTGTAGTCCTGTACCTCATTCTGTAGATCCTTTGTCTGTGTCATCCATGTGGATGAGTCACGGCCAAAGCTTGACCAGTTTGCTTTCTGTAAGAGCCTGAGAGAAAGTTTTCTCTCCATGTGTCTCTCCCCAGGCACACTATAGATCATCAATCTCTTTCCTCTGTGGCTCCATAATCTCCTTGTTCAGAAAATTTGGACCTCAACTGGGTTTCATGATGATGCAGCACAGGTTCTCCAATGTCCTGAGTCTTTGCTGACCTTGAAAGGCTAGGGCAAAAATGTTGGCTAGCCTTGTAGCTCTTCTATTTCTCCAACTCTGACTTGTGATCTTAGGTTGTTAACCATTCAGAAGAAAAGCTGATTAGTGCCCTGCAGCATATGCCATTCACTTTGCCTTATCGGACTCAATTGATTTTAGTTGTTGTTGTATGTTTCCATTTGTATTTCTGCTTTTCACTTCTTATACAAGGGAGACTATATGATATTTACACATGTGTGTCTGGTTTATTTCACTTATGAGTATATGTTCAAGTGGCATCCACTTCAGTATAAATGCTTCAAACTTATCATTCTTAATAGCTGAGTAATACTCCACTATATAGAAATACCACATCTTTTTCAACCATTCCTCATGTGATGGACATCTTGGTTGTTTCCAAGATTTTGCTATCACACATTGTGGTGCTATAAACATAGGTACACATAATCCCTATGATACAATGTTTTCAGTTCCTCTGGGAAAATTCTCAGTAGGGGGATAGCCGGCTGGAATGGGATTTCTAGTCCTACTCTGTTGAGGAGTCTCCACACTGACCTCCACAATAGTTATACCAGTCTACATTCCCACCAGCAGTGGAGAAGTGTTCTCTTTTCCCCACAACCTCTCCAACATTTGTTGTTGGTTGATTTCCTTCTGATAGCCATTCTTTCTGGAGTGAGATGGTATCTCAGTGTTGTTTTTATTTGCATTTCACAGATGACTAGCTATGTGGAGGATTTTTTCATATATTTATTCGCTTCTTTAATTTCATCCTCTGAGCAGTGTGTATTCATCTCAGATGCCCATTTCTCAATTGGGTCTTTAAATTTCAGGTCCCTGTTATATCTTAGTTCTTTTATATATTCTAGACAGCATACCTCTATGACAGCTTTTTTTAACCTTACCTTACAATTCAAGATGAATGAAACTTTCATCTTTGTCACAAAACTACTTGTCTACTTTTAGCTTTTAAGAAGCCTATTTTGAGTTCAACATGAGTCCTTTATTATCAACAGCATGAAGTTATTTAGATGAGTGTTGGATCAGATTTTTGTCAGACATACTACCTTATTTAACTTAGTTCCTGCCATGAATTTATAATAGGACAAGCAACTTCCACACCTGGGTACTGCATAATGGGTAATATTCAATTCGTCACTATTCTTTAAATGTGTGAAGTGAAGTGAACGACTTATTAGCCAAAAGAAAATTAGATTTGAGGTCTAAATAATATGTAAAATATATATGCATTGCAACATTCTGTTCCTTTCATTTCCTAAGAAAGAGGTCTTTATCATTTTATATATATTACGTGAAGCTTAGTGACAGGGATGATCATTTTATGACATTCATTTTAAATTCCTAATCCTAGTCCTACCTTTTCCTCTGAAAAGGGCCTAATCACCATGCCTTGTGCATCCCAAACACCAAAGGAGCAAGGAACATTTGGTGTTTTAAAAATCTCTGTGCAACTTTTATTTTTAAGCATTCTCATACAAACAGGCAAAAAGATAACTTGGACGTAAAAGAAGATGCTAGAAATCTGACGCTTCTGGCAACAACAAAATTCTCCCAGGATTGCAGCACTTTTGCAGTGGAAATTAAAAAACAAAAAACTATTACAGCTCACAGAGAGCAGCTTTGTTTTCTCCCCCAATAACATGTCCTTGCTGCACAGATTGGAAAAACTAAACTTAAAAATCTGTTCAACTTTCAGAAAAGTTACAGCAAAATATCAGAATACTAACCTCATAGACAAGGAGCTTCACTCTGATAGGAGTTGTTCTGGGGAAGCCGCGGTATTGGTCAGCTTTTCCATTTGCTAGGTGTGGTGGATGCCAGCTGGTGGTCAACTTGTTACATGCAGCTGAACTGAACTAGTGTGGTGCTGGGTGTGGAAGGCCCACCTCAAGGTTGCTGCCAGCAGCAGAAGAGGCAAAACTGGAGAAGGGAGAAGCTGTTGGAAGCTGTTAGCAGCCATTGGGAACTGCAGGTGGTTGTCGGCTGTCCTACTGGGGGACCTTGTCATGCTGGCTTTCCTGATAATCTGATCTGTTCTTGTTGGAGGAAGAGCTCCAGACCTTGTTGTCTCCAAGTACAGCTGCTATTCATTTTGGGGAGCTCTCGTCCTCATCTTGAGCATCATTTCTTGCCTCCTGAGGGGAAGATGGTGCACTGTTCAGTCTCCTGGAGAGCTTGTCACTCTGGCTTTCTGGACAGGAATTCAGCTTTTCCCATCCTCGGAGGGGCTCAGGACCTCATATTGCAGAGGAGGGCTGTGGTCCTTTGGGGGAGCCAATTCTTAACTGGAGCATTGCTTCCCGGCCTAGTGCAGGTCCCTCAGGCTGCTAGCACAGATCCTTCATCTCACTGATGCAGACTTTATAGCTTCCACCTCTGACCTTTGGACCTTCTAGTGCAGATCTGTGAAACAGGCCTGCATGAGACATTGTCCAGGGCTGTTGGTCTCAGTTGGCCTTGTGGAAGGCATTGTTTTCGGGTCCAGGTCTTTAATACATTCTTGCAAGATATTCAGATCTAGGCCCTCAGCTAGATTCTTTGGTTTTTAGTGTGTGAACAGATTTCTTGCACTCTTTTTGTATGATTCTTTGGGTGATTCATTATAAAATAATCTTACAAAATATGTGTTCTATATTACATTGTTCTCCTTGCAAAACCCTAAACCATGGCATCAGGAAAAACATACTTGTACCTTTGTAGGGGGAAAGAGTTGCTTTGACTTGTGAGCTAAGAGCTTTCAGTTCATGGGCTTCTGGTTTTAAGACAGAAATACTGGCAAAGGATGTGGTGCAGGGAAGCTGCTGAACTCAGGGGATCAAAGAACAGAGGGAGATGGGGAGAGCAGGGAGCAAGGGCTCAATTCCAGATGGAGTCATGGAAACTCATCTTCTGTGGCAAAACTGCACCTTCTAATAGACCATCAGGCTTTGCAACTATCAGTGGGCTGACCCAGTGCAGGGCTGAGTGTCGCCTCACGCATTCAGCTCTTCAGGAGTCAATGAATCCAGGCACATTCACAATCAACATTCCCCAGTCCCCAGGACTTGGGAAAATCAGTTTGCATTTTCTATTTAATGCTGAAATCTCTGAGGTTCAGGAGTTCACTGGTTTCTGAACTCTTCACCACCACACTTCTGAATAATAATCGCTTTATCTCTACAAGAGATTATTTAGATAATTTCAACAGGTACAACATATATTTATCAAATTATTTTTTAGGAAGAGCCAAAGAAGCTTCATATTATTTTTCTTTGCTTTCCTTTTCTGAAAAAAATCATTGTAAGAACAAAATTCCCACACTCTTCTAAACTTTTTTATCCTTAGTTGTTCTGGCTCATGCATTTTTTTCCCTACAATTTGGAAATGAGTCACTAACAGGGTTAGAGATGCTACAGGGAATGTTTTTATTAGAAAATGGAAGCCCGATTTCTTTTATGCTTAGGCCAATATATCAACATCTTAGAGAGTAGTGTCCCCATGAGCCTTCAGTGCTTTCTGTGCCATGCACACCTCGGAAGCAGTGCACACTGCAGGGGACTCCAGGATGGCTGGCCGCCGGGTGCTGCTGCCTTCATAGCTCGGATCTCTTACTTAATGAACCAGAGCAAATGTCTTCGTCTTCCAGACTCAGGAGGCCAGAAGCACCTTGTGAACTGTCCATCGACTATTCCTGGCCCCTCCGCACGTCAGTGTGCCTGGTCCTAGGTGGAGCAGCGGGGTCATCCCGTGTGTGACGTGTACATGTGCTCACACCTGCGCTGGGCTCATGGCAACCACAGCCGTGAGTCTACTGTCCTTGACTGTGACTCATCATTACTGAGATCAGTTGTTGAATCCAAATCTGAACATTTCTGAGGTGGGCGAGGAACTATTGTACAGAGTCAGTGCAGGGCCTGAGATGCTGGGCTGCTCTGAGTCAGGTAAACTGATTTTCTTTGCAGTGAGTTAACATAAGAGAGATGTTTAAATAGCAGAAGCATCCTTAGCTCTGGAGGAAAGAAGGTAAGCCTAGTTACTTAAGCTTTTTCTTATTTAGTTTTTATTTATTTATTTGGTACGGGATCTCACTATGCAGTGCAGACTGTGTAGTATTGATCCTCTTGTCTCATCTCCCCAGTGCTGAGATTACAGGCATGAACCGTCACACCAGGTTCTGGGGCCAGCACGGCATGCAGTACCAGGGATTAAACTTGGGTCTTTGTGCTTTCCAGGTGGGCGCTTAGACCGATGAGCTATGCCCCCAGCCCAAGACTAGTAATTTAAACATTGATGCATCTGTCCATAGGCAGAATCCATAAAGGCCACTTAAGCCTAAGTTGGTCTACATAGTGGTGACAATGATTTCATCACTGATACACAGCGTAGTGAGTAGAAGCGTTCCAGGTACTGCAGCACCGCATTAGGTGCTCTTTCTTGGTACTGACAACATTTTAATTATTACATATAGCTGAACAGATCAAAATAGAGTGTTTTTGCCGTTTGTTTTTTCTGTCCTGCCCACTGCGTATTTGTTAGCAGTTGAGGTTATTGCATAGGGTAATTCATGGTGTCTGGTGCATAGTACAAAATAACCAGCTCCTCTATATTGGCCTGTAAAGAATCAGCTCATCAAGAGATATGGTGGGCTTCGCAAGCCTCCAATGGGGAGCCGGAAGAGACTTCGAGCTTTGTGAAGTCACAGCTTACCTGAGCTGTGCCCAGGCCACAGAAGGTAGAGGAGGTTGTGGCAATGCATGATGGTTCATGCACTCAGGATGCCAGGCAGCAAATGCTCATCAGATATGCTTTAAATATATGAATTAATGTGACATAACACTAGCAGTGAGGAATACTGAATGAAGCAAGAAATCAAGTCAAATACTCCAAAGGGAATTGAGAAAAATTAAGAGCCCAGGTTGGCAAGAATAGATAAGCTGAGCAAATTTCCTGGGAAGCTCTCAGGTGTAACTGCATTGGGGCAGTGAGTGCCGGGAGATAGATGGGGACCCAGAAGGGCGAAGGATTCTTTTGGATATGCCAAGGCTTTAGAACTTGCAAAATTTGCCTTTGCTTGGAATTTTTCCTTCATTCTATTACAATATGAGACTTAATAGATTATTGTTGTGATGGTGAGTTCGTTAGCTGGGAAGAGCACTTCTAACCAGGCAGTTTGTTAAACTTTGTGGGTTTTTTATTACTCATCAGCACGGAACTTGGTTTAAAACTTTCAGTTTTATGGAGAAAGAATATATAAATGAATTTACTACAAAAGCAAGGACAGCTCACAGCAGTGAGGGGGCAGTGGCCAGGAATCAGCTGCTGGTTCCTGAGAGGCTTGTAATAAGCCTCTGCCACTTCCAGCAACCTTTGCAGGAGCCTCATTCGTAGCCCTTGTAGCGACACCTGCTGGCATCTGTGATTCCTAGCAGTAATGGTCTCTGGTGCTTTCTAAACTATGGCCTCAAAAGGACTCCAGCAACTTTATGGGATCCGGGGACGGAAGCAAGTGCCGAACATGGTAAGCTGACAATAGATGGGCCAGAGCCTACTTCTGGAGATAATGCCATTCAGTGCAACTTAATAGATTATTGTTGTGATGGTGAGTCCGTTAGCTGGGAAGAGCACTTCTAACCATGCAGTTTGGGTCTTTGTGCTTGCCAGGTGGGCTCTTAGACCGATGAGCTATGCCCCCAGCCCAAGACTAGTAATTTAAACATTGATGCATCTGTGCATAGGCAGAATCCATAAGGGCCACTTAAGCCTAAGTTGGTCTACATAGTGGTGACAATGATTTCGTCACTGATACACAGCGTAGTGAGTAGTGGTGATTTGCTGGGTGTTGAGAAAGATGGGCTATGAGACTGAAAAGGTATTTGAAAGCAAAGAAGACAAAATCATTTGGATGGTCAATTTAAGTTACTTTGACAGGTATGTAGTAATTGCGCATATTTATGAGTGGAGTGGAGTGACCTGATAAATGCCTGGTATACTATGAGCAAATTAGGTTAAAGCACTAGCATCTCCTTAAACAGTTATCATTTCTTTTGTATGCAGAGCCTATAACTCCTCTCTTCTTGTATTTGTAAAATATATTTTTAAAATCTTTGATTTATGTGGTATAGAATTTGCTATGCAACTCAGACTTCTAGTGATCCTCCTGTTTCAGTCTCCCCAGTGCTAAGATTAGAGGTGTACATCACCACACCTGGTTTTGAGGGAGGCACAGCATATAGTACTGGGGATTGAACCTGGGACCTTGCGTTTGCAGGGCAAGTGCTTAGACCACTGAGTTATCTCCCAGCCCTGTAAAAATTTATAAGTTGTGAAGTATAAACACTGTAAAGTGCTGTAGGAACTAGAATTAAGACAGTTGTTCAGCACCTCAGTAAAACTCATCCTAAGTTGATAGTGTGCTAAGTTAAAGATGCTGTAAAAGCCAGCATGATGGTCATGCCACTTTGGGAGATTGAGACAGTGCAAGGAGGAAAAGGATCATGTCAATCTGACAATCAGAGACTTTTTTTCAAAAAGAAAAGACACAAAAAGTGAAGAGAAGAAGAGAAGAAAAGAGAAGAGAAAGAAGAGAAGAGAAGAGAAGAGAAGAGAAGAGAAGAGAAGAGAAGAGAAGAGAAGAGAAGAGAAGAGAAGAGAAGAGAAGAGAAGAGAAGAGAATGGTATCTGGCCTACTGGCCAGAGTATATCAATGCAAAGTTTAGCACTTGTTTCCTCTGTGAAGTAAGGACTGACTGGGTATTGAGGTCCTCTGCATATGTCCAGCCTTGTGGGAGGATTGTATCATGTATATCCAGCCCAGGAAACATCAGAATTGGAAGTGGAGTTTCTATTGAATGCTTATTGATTGTACATTATACCAAAGTAAAAACAAAACAAGAAACAACCATCAGTTAGATAAGCATAAGTCTTGGGTCATCTATAGATAAACAAATAACAGGGAAATGCGAAGGTCAATAGTTTGACCTCTCAAATTTATTAATCTAGAGTGGGTCTTTTCTTGAGTTTGAATTGACAATTACGGGCCCTGAAAAAAAAAAGCTTAAACCAGTACTGTTCTAGAAAACAGAGCCCTGTAACTTTATTGAACAAATTCCCAAAGATGGGTGAAAAGGCCAAGGATAGTAACCAGTTCCAGTAATGTTAGCTACTCAGGAGGCTGGGGCAAGTGGAGCTTGTGTTTAAAACCAGTCTGAGCAACTTAATGAGAAATGTGAAAGTGAAAAAGAGTAAGGGTGTATCTCAGTAGTTCATTATTTTTCTAGCACATGAAGCTCTGGTTCAATGGTTAGCACTTAAAAAGAAAATGCACAAGGGCCAGCGAGATAGCTCAATGGACTTAGCACCTGTACAGGCAAGCACAGGGACCGGGGTTCAATTGTGGCACCACATACCGTGCTGACCCCACCCCCGGCACACTGAGCCAGACACCAAATCTTGGTGTGGTTGCACATGCCTGTAATCCCAGCACTGGGGAGGCTAAAGCAGAAGGATCGCTATGAGTCCAAGCTATGTAGTGAGACCCTGAACAAAATAGAAATTAATTAATTAAAATAATAAAAATAAATAAAAAGTGGACAAATTTGTTCTTTTTTTAATTTATTTTTTATTTTATTGAAGTACAAACATCAATCAGACAGTTTCAAGACACCTTAACAAGACAGATTCGATAAATTAATACATTGCAAACTGTTTTCATGATGTTTTGGTATCGTACAAGGTGCATACATGATATTATATTTACAGATATTATTTTAGCAGATGTCTCTTATCATTAAATTAAGAGTGTAGCTGCTTACTTATCTTATTTTTTATACCTGAATTATATAAAAAATTCAATAATTATTTTCCTAGTGGATGACCGTAGTACTAGAAGCCGACATAATATCCTGTCCAACCACCATTAGTGCAGATCTTGCCTCTCATAGCACTATGTAGAAGCACAGCGTTATCTATCCCAACTGTACTGTCTATACACACACATCATGATTTTTTTCTTTCTATACCCTTTCCTTTGTCTACACCTGTCAAAGGTGGGCACTTAAAAAGTGGACAAATTTGTTCTTAAATACCACATTGTTTGAATAAAGACTTTACTCACAAGTGAAATCAAATTTTCATGTGTGAACATCATATTGTCTCTTTAGTATGAGCAATGATAAAGTAAATAAGATGCAAAATCTACATTAGATATTGTGAAAGGGGGAAAAAACAAAAAAAGCTCATAAAGAAAGAATAACTGGGATGGTAGAAGGAGAAAGAGGGGAGGGAAAAGGACATATATATATATATATATATATATATATATATATATGAATGATATGATAGTTCATATATATATATATGAATGATAGCTATACTGTAGACTTCTTTTATTTCATTGGAAAAATGGTTTATTCTTATATTGTTTGATCAATTATGCATGCCTACATCTTGTAATCTGAGCAACTACTTTGGTGATAACAGTTGTAATATATTATACATTGTTAAAGTTCTATTATCTTGTCTTGAAATAGTGTGTTTTTTTCTATAAAAACGTGGACAGAAAGAATCCAAGATAATGTAGAGTTCTTAAGGCAAGCATTTTGAACATATTTGATTAGGAGGAAACAAGTAATGTTGTTACTAAAATCGTAGTTACAGAAGGCAAGACAGTTACAACCACAGGGCTTGTCATACCCGCCAGGAACAAGTCCTCTAGCCTGACTGTGGATCATGCAATCAAGAGTGAGAAAATTGTCCCTCCCCACAAGTCTAGAGTGGTGGTGTCAGGAAGGAGCCTGCCTGGCTCCCTGAAGGATGGCGAGAAGTTGCAGGAGCTGTGATTAGAGTTTAGTGCTTCATATATGTGCATACAGAGAACTGTCTAACTTTGTGTGAGAATGACACAGCACCTGCTGTGTCATCAAGAAGCCTGATGATGTTGCCTATAGTACGCTATTGATTTCAGAGAAGAAGGGAGATAGATACTTTTATTTATTTATTTTTGTATTTTAGTACAGTGTCTACAGAGCCTCATCACGTAGACCCTATTCATAGGGATCCACCTGTGTTCAGCCTCCCAAATGCTGGGATTGCAGGTATGTACCACCATGTCCAGTCTTATAAAGATAGTTTTGGGGGAGATAATTGTACATACACTGGTCAGGACTTGGTTATACAATGTGTCATTGGAACACACCTTAATGTGAGGCTTCTGCTTGAGCTGAGGTTGTTCTGACTGTCTTTATGAGAGTTCTCCTGTGCTTTGGACAGAGGAAGGTGCACGACACACAAGCTGGAGTGCTGTGATGGGGTGGGGATGCTCTGCAGAAGGAGACTGGGAGGAGATGGCCAATAGTGCATGGCCATTACATAAAGGCCAGTCCAACCAAGATTTGAAAGAGGTGATCACATGAAAAATATCAGAGGCAGCAAGAGAGTATTGTGTCATGGGAGGCATAGTGAGACAGGGAACTGCTGGAGATGGCAGACAGGGAGGGAGTCTGACTTAGTACAGATTCCTGAGGTAGCCCAGTTTTCTCTTGTGGCCTCCACAGGAAGCATGTTGATTGTAAGAGAAAGTGTTAAAGGGCATAGACCCATATAAAGTAAGCTTTGGTGTAGAGCTGGAGTATTCCCCTGAAACTTCATGCACTGAGATGAGGGCTTGCGGAAGGTGATCGTATTATGGGAGCTGACTTGCTGTTATATATGCCTGTTATTAGCTTATCATGTAAGACTGATTTGCACAGCTACAGAGGCTGGCAGTGCAATGCACACTTCCCTTGGAACACTGGGGTCTGAGTGTAAACTCATTTTTTTTACTTGAGAGAAGACAAGGGATAAAAGGGGACACAGCAACCAGCACTCCCTAATTTGGAGACAAATTCGGTTTTCAAGCCAGTAAGGAGTAGGAACATTGATGGTTAATTTTGTGTGTCAGCTTATAAACATTTAATTTAGAGAGAAGATAGCAATAATTGATACGACATTAGAAGCAGAATGCATTTAGAAAATCAAAATGACAGGGATTTCAAGCATGGTTTTCTTATAACACATTGCTGTTCTCTGTCCTCACTTCTTATGTATCAGCTTAGAGAATGCTTTATGTTTTTTTATGAGATTAAATTAATGAATTAGCCCTTCATGACATCTATGAGTCTTATGCAATCAATTGGAGGTATAAGTAAAACCAAAAGACTGGCTTCCCTGAGCAGGAGGGATTTGTTTCAAGTTTTGTCTCCACCAATGATTCTCTCAGATTCCAAGCCTGCTGGCCCACACTGCAAATTTTATTCCCACACCAAACCTGATGCTGCTTCAGTGTGAACTTCTTTGTGCCTCTTCATATTTTCTGTAATGAATAAGCAAATGAATGAGTGGATATAGCTGCTGCAGGGTAAACGTTTTAATGCTAAATTAGCTTTAAGGAGCCCACTCTACTGTCCTCCTTGGACTCAAGTATGATGGAATACTTCACAGAGTTGAAATGTCTTTATATCAAGATGGTTTCCTTTCTCTCTCAAATCCAGGTTCATCTTGAGTCAAGGCTCTTTACAATATAGCTCTAAACTATTTTAAAATTGAACTTAAAAATCAAACCTTTCACATGTCTTCTGTGCTTGTATCTTTAAACAGAAATGTCCGGTATAGCATGACAGTTCAGCTTAATTGTCGACCTGACTGGATTAAGAAATTCCTGGAGAGAAGGATGTGCATGCAGCATAGAGGAGGAGCTGTACTCATCAGTGGACTAATATTTGCAGCTGGATGTGCTCTGCAAGGTGGGGTCCAGTTGGAGCGCATCACTGCTGGCCTTATGAGGACAGATCTTTAATTGTGTGTTCTTATCTGTGCTCTTTTCTATGCCTTGTTTCCTGGCCACCATGAACTAAGCAATTTTCTTTCACCACATCTCTCCCCCTCTATATTTCTGTTTTGGAGTAAGTAGGGTACAGACTGAATCTCTGAAATCACAGGCCAAGTCCTTTCAGTTGTGGGTATCAGGTAGTTTGTCCCAGTGAGCAGAAAGCAAACTAATATATGCACTGTAAAGCCCATGTTTCTAGTTTTGTTCACATGTTTTTTTTACTGTGGCTAAAACGTCCTTTACCCTCTTCTTGCCCCTTGCTCCTAGGTACAAACACTCTCATATGTAAATAAAATGTGCATTCAAGGCAAAATTAACATATCACTTAAATATTAAACTTTCCACTTGCAACCACATTTCCCATCCTATTTTTCTAAAAGAAACATTTTTTTGGAACTCTCATTTCAATAAGAATGTCTTCTTATTGAACACACCATCTGGGGATTGTATTATATTTATTTTTGTAAAGATTCACTCTTGCCAGACTGCAGACTCCTTAAGAATAGAAACTCTAGATTATTTATCATTTCAGTTTTCTCTTGGCCTAGCTGGCAATCTTTTGAACAGCAAGTGCTCAACTGTACAACTATTTTTATATGAACTATTTTATATAGTTATATTTATAGAAATCATCCTTTCTCTGGTCATTCAAGGCATCAAATGGTCAGTTGTATCAAATGTTTTCTAGAGCATAGTGATTTTTGCCAATATTTGGTCAGTGTTTGAAATTACAATGAGAGTCCCAACCAAATATTAAAAGCAGAGGAATTTGAAAGGAACAGTCATTAAAAAATAGGCAATGATTCATACTTACAGTGTAATATCATAGAGAGTTTCATTTGAAGATATGGGTGCTATGATGGTGCTTGTATTAGTAGGCTAGGTCTATTAAGCAACTGAGATTCATTTTTCTACAGCTCTGGAAGCTGCAAATATGAGATACAGCCATTGGCCAGATTGTCTTTCCAGTGGCTTCTCTCCTTGGCTCCTGGACACTCATCTTCTCTCTGAGGCTTCACATAGTCTTCTCTCTGTATTCCTGCGTCTTGATGCTCTCTTCTTAGAGAGATGTCACTCATAGTAGATTTGGCCCCCCTCTAATGATCTGTTTTTCTTCTATGCAATTCTTTCCAAACACAGTGTAAGGTACAGGGTCAGGGCTTACACACATTTTATGTGGAAGACAAGTCAACTCATAGGGCCATTTTTGGACTTTTTCTTTTTATGAAAATTATGCTATTTCCACCATTTGCAAAATGTCTCCTAAATCTCTACATGAATAATTGCTTTTCCTTTTAAATTTGTTGAATTATTTTATAATAATAATAATAATAATAATAATAATAATAATTTTTTTTTTTGGCAGAACTGGGGATTGAACTCAGGCCCTTGCACTTGCCAGGGAAGCGCTTATTCTGTTGAGCCATCTCCCTGTCCCCTGTTGAACTATTTTAAATATCAATAATTATAACCTTCATATAGGGAATTTGTACCACTGCATGATGAATCTTACTCCTTTGTTTTTCTAGTTCTCTACTTTCCTGCAAGGGCCCTGCCCCAGCTTGTTGTTTTTTTAAAAATAATTTTATTGAGAAACAAATATCAATGAGACAGTTTCACAACTGATTATTGGCAACACTTTTAAGAATTAATACGTTGCACATTATTGTCATAGTGGTTATTCATTGTACAAGATGCAGATATGATATCCTGTCTCAAACCCTATTATAACAAACCTCTAAAATCATTGAATTAAGAGAATATAGCTGTATATCTATCCTAAATATTTTGAGTATACAGATACAAAAGGATTGTTCATTTCTGTCCCACTGTTTTTGGTTAGTTTTGTCAGAGAAAGGATTGTCAACAGCTACTTTGAGAACCTTTGCTCCTAGCTTATTTACAAAACTTTGTTTTCAGTGTTTTCGTCTATTCTTTAGTTTTTTTCCCCTTTTTCCTTTCCCAGTTGCCTCCCTTGTCCCTTTTTTCATTTGAACATTGTGTTCCCATTTCCTAATATCTATTGTAAAGTTTGTCCATCATGTATATTCTTAGTTTCTCACAACAGAGAAAGAGTATGGTATTCAGACACATATGTCTGATTCATTTAGCTTCACAGAAAGGTTCATGGTATATCCATTTAGCTCAAAATGTATCAAGTTTATCTTTATTACAGTAGAACTCCATTGCAGAAAGAAAGAAGTTATCTTTTTTATCCATTCATCGGCTGATGGGCATTTGTACTGTCTCCAAGACTTAGCTACTACAAACTGCAACACTATAAATGTATATGTTCATATGTCACTGTAATATGATTATTTTAATTCTTCTGGGAAGATACTGAAAAAGTATATAGAGGTGTTGAATGAAACTTCTAGTTTTAGTTCTTTGTATAACCTCCTCACCAATTTCCATAGTCACTGTATCAGTCTGAACTCCTATTTCCTTAATAATAACCATTCTTTCTAGAGTGAGATGGAATTTCAGCATTATTTTAATTTGTACCTCTTAAGTGACATATTTGTGAATTGTACGTCATCTGAGAAGTGTCTATTCATTTCAATGCCTATTTTTCAATTTCATCTTTAAATTTTGAGGTGTGGCTTTTAAAATTATTTACATATTCAAGATAGGCTTTTATCTGAAGAACAGCTGGTTATTTTATTTTTCCAATTCAGTGGGTTGCCTTTATATTCTGTTGATAATTTATATTTTTATTGTGCTAAAACTTTTTAATAAGATGAAGTTCTCATTTGTTATTGTTTATGATATTTTCTGTGTGATTGAGGTTTTGTTCATAAAGTCTTTGTTTATACCAAAGAGTCCTCCTCTTCTATTTCCTGCAGGTTTACTGTTTCTGTGTTACTTATAAGATCTTTGATCTATTTCAGTTTTAGTTTGGTGAATAGTGAAATATGTGAGTCTAGTTTTAATTTGTGCATATAGAAAGATAGTTTTTGGAGCACTATTTACTTTTAGCTTTATTTTATGTATTTAGTACAGGGTCTCACTACGTAGGTTGGACTCATAGTGATTCTCCTGTTTTCAGCCTCCCAAGTGCTGGCATGCAGAACCACAACCAATCTCAATCACCTTCTGAGTGTGCCCTGGGGGTGGGGCCAGCACAGGATGCGTGGGATTAAACCCTGGACCCTATGTCTGCTTAAGTAGGCACTTTACTGAGCTATCTGGCCATCCTGTAACACCATTTATTAAATAGGTCATGGTTCTTTCACTGAAGATGTTTGGCTGTTTTTTAAGAGATAGGATGGCTGAGTACATTTGTAGATGTATCTGCATGTTCTAATTTGTTCCATTGAGTCTTGAGTCTTTTTTTTCCCCAATACCACACTGTTTTTATCATTGTAAGTTTATAGTATAGTTTGAAGTTGAGGATTGCTAATAAGTTTGTATAGGTTTACAATGTTTATTTCATCTTTCAATGAACCAACTTTTCAATTTAATGATTCTTCGTATTATTTTCTTAGCATCCATTGCATTAATTTCTTCTCTAATCTTGTTAAATCTTTTCCTCATGCAAGCTTTTTGTTTGACTTGCTCCTGTTTTTCTACAAGCTTGTGGTTCAGCATTGTGCTGTTTAATTAAACTGTCTCTGTTTTTCTGGTGTGAGAATTCACTGCTATATATTTCCCTTATAGGACTACTTTCATCGCACCCCATATGTTCTGGTATGTTGTACTGTTGGTAGTTTTTAATTTAGAAACCAATTTCTTCTTTAATTTCACCTGTAAGGTACTGGCTGTTCAGGAGGGTGTTATTTCATTTCCATGTCTTTATCAAGCTCTTTTTATTATTTGTGCGATTGTTTTCCAATTTCATATATTAAAGTCTAAGTCAAATATATATATATATATATATATATATATATATATATATATATATATATATATATATCTTTGTTTGCTTCCTGAGTTTATGCTTGTAGATTGCTTATGGAAAGTAGCCTTACTGCTAGTGTTTAGAACTCTTAGGAATTAACTACTTTGCAGAGACGTTTTCTGTGTGCAGCTGGATTTGGATTTTGAGTCATTTGCAAAATCTTCAATTTATAGGGATGATAAACTGTTGCCTACTTGGATTGGTCTCTTGTCCTTTAGGCAGTGTCAGTTTTGGTCAGAACAACAACTAACCAGAACAATTATGTTATCTTAGCTTAAATAGTACAAATATACCATAGAAAATCACAAACTGTATAACTCTTAACTACCTTTAACCATATGGACTGGATAGCTGGCTATATAACAATGTCTGAAACAAACTAGCAAATTGTACACAGAAAATTATCCCTCAGTATAGCCATTTTATGTCCAGGAAAGAAAATGTAAAATGAGCTAGGAGGAATATAGAGAAATAGAAGAAAAGATTAGATGCAGACAGAGAGAGCAAAGCATTCCCACTGTAAGGAGTGTCTCTGCTGTACCTGGCAGACTTCTCAGGCAGACGGAGCCCAGATCCATGTTCATGAATTCCAGCAAGCCCACTGCAGCTTTCAGCTGGGGGGGAGCAGTTGATCTCCACAAGCCTGCACCCTTAGTTCTACTGGTTTCTGGTTGAGAGCCTGCTTTTTTCAGCTTGTAACACTCATGTGCCTTTACTAGTTTGAGCTCAGCTCCCTGCTGACTTGGACTCTGCGCTTTGATAACTGCCAACTCCAGCTCAGCAGCCTCACCCTGACACCGGGAGCTGTGGGGTCCTCCTGCACCTTTCCTATCTCTTACATTATTGCTGTTTTGCAGCATATTCCCACCTCAGTGAAGGTGTTCTTTGAGCACTGAGTATCAACAGGATCTCTGGGGCCATTTATATTCTTCTTTTTCTGCTCCTCATGCTACTGAATAGTTCTGTCTGCTCAATGGCTCCTTTGATGCCCACTGTCTCCTTCTTCCTTGGACATGTATTAATCATTTTGACCCTACCTGTGCTTTCATTTTGAAATCCCACCTGTCAGTCCTGCGTATTAACGCCACAGTGGCCACTGTGGTATTCTGTTCATTTCATGATTGTATTCGCTTGACTTACTTGACATTGGAGGTCTTCACCAGCTTCCCTGCCCATTCATCCAGACTGACCCTCCTGAATGCACCTGACAGCCCTTCCCTAGATGGGCTTTCATCCCTGAAGTGCTCATCCATTTGTGGTTTTTGTGTGTGGACCCATATTTGTCTTTCCATTCCCCTGAAATACCTTTTCTGTCCTAGTTCTTGTGAAAGACTCTCCTCTTTCACAGCTCCAATAAGTTTTTCTCATTCACAATGCATTAGTCTGCAAAGAATTCTACAATACACCACAGACTGAATGGCTTAAACAACAGAAACTAAATCCTTGCATTTTGGAGCATGGAGGTCCAAGATGAAGATGTTAGCTAAGAGGGCTCCCCCAGGCCCTTTCAAGCTTGCTGCTGTTCACCTTCTTTCTGTGTCCCCACCCCATCTTTCCTCTGTGTGCACCTATACTTTCTCTTTCAAGAACACTGGTAAAAATGCATGAGATGCATGCATCTCCCACCCTCACAATTACTATGCTTTTTCAGCTCCTGACCTAACTCTAGGTCCTCATATTGGGTCAGCCTTAAACCGAAGAGTTTGGGACACACAGTTCAGTCTGTAATAGATCTTTCCTGGCTGCTGAGGCAGTGCCAGCTATAGCTTCTCCTCTGTGCCCCCACATTACAAGCCTTCGCTGTCTAATTGGCTCAGAGCTGTGCCTTAAGAGTGTGTCTTTCTACCAGGTCACAAGCTCTTTACAATCCTGCACTGATTGCTCTCATCTACAAAACTTAATAGATATTTGTTAAATGAATTCTGCTTATGCTAACAGAAGTGACAAAGAAGAAACAAAATATGGTTAATTGAATTAGTGTTTCTACTTTTGAGAAGGTCTTCCAAATATGCAATTTCACTTTTTTTCATTTTACTTCTGTTTCTTTTAGAAATTAACTGCTTTAAATCCTAAATCCTTGTCCAGTATTTGTCTCTACATAGGGAGCTCTTATTGGATTAGTGACTGGGTGTTTGAGATTCATTATGTTTTTGGAGAAAATGTTAAGAGAAATTATGAGCTTTGAAGTTTCCCTTGCCTTCTAGGAGTATGCTTACAGAATAAACATTTCATCAAACCGCCTTATGTATCAGCTTTGCTGGTTCCTGCCTCAATTCCCACTTTCCTTTCCTCCACTCTTTCAGATAAACAATCTGGAGGCATGCCTGAGGCAGGCAGGATTGACGATGATAAAGGGACGCAAAGGCAGGACCAAGAGTGCAGGACGAAAGGCGCCTGTGCGCGCTGTGCCGGGAGGGGAGGGCTGCCACACATTCCCGTCATCTCCGCGTTTGCCTTCTCCTCTCAAGCTGGTTGAAATAGAGCCGAAAAATTCAAGAGCAGAAAAAAAAGTCCCCCTTGTGAGTAGCTTCTAGGCATCTTTTGAAGATTGGTATAGTGGTGTGGGATTTAAAGGCTTCTAATGAACAATTGCCAGACATGAGCGGGAGCCTTGTATAGTTTCACTAACAGATGGGAGAGCTTAGGAGGTTGATGCCACTGGGCCCAGCTCACACAAGGAAACTGAGGCAGAAGGAGACTAGGGTTATCTCACTATTCTTCAGTCAGGCTTATAGAAACTATTGCCTGAAAGCATTCATTAAACAGCACGGTTTCTATAGAAATATAATATCATAGTTGTATCCATGCAAATGAAAAAAAATGCCCAGTAGCTCTTTTGTTTGCTTTATAAACAGAGATTATTCCTACCAGCTCTTTGGAAAGGTATGAAATTCCCCCACTATGCTGCCTAATATCACAGGTCGCATGATGTAGTCCTGCACGCCTACCTTGTTCTCTACAATGCAGAGTGAAGAAAAGGAGAACAAACAGAAATAGCATGCATACATTAGCTCAGACAGGGGTGATTTTTATTAGCATGAGACAGCCAAGTGGATTATCCACTACTGAAAAAGTCTCTCTCGAGTAATTGGATAAGCATGGAGATGATGTTTGCATGTTGTTGCCTTTCAGATTGGCTTATGTACATTGCAGAGAAGTCCACTGGCTCTGCGTCCTGCTTCTGAGCTGGCAAAGGGTGCCTGTCATTCAGTTGTGGAGATCAAGGAATGGGACGATGCCCTAGAGGGGCAGTAACAATATTTGTGCAAGCCCTCAATGGGGGCATTTCAGGAAAAGACTCCTGGGATTCTGAGCTTTTCATCTGTAGGAATTCGAGATGAAAATCACCAACTTAGGAGCATGTCAGGGCATCTAAGCAAGGACATACTGAAGATCTACATTTTTGTTTCTTAGCCAGCCTTGAAATAAAACAAAACTGAAAACAGTACAAAAAGCATAACAATTACCTTAACACAGAGTTCTGATTATAGGCTTTAGCTTTTGTATCTCATATGCGGAGAGAAAATATCATAGGCTATTTTACAAATTTGAGTATTGTAGAACAGATCTAAGTCCTCAATTCAGAATCTCCTGGATGTGGTGGTGCATGCCTGTAAGGAGAGCACTTGGGAGACTAAGGCAGAAAGGCTGTTTGGAGGTTGAGGTCAGACTGAGCTACAGAATGAGTACAAGGCCACCCTAAATAGAGCGAGACCCCATCTCAAAAAAAATGTTAATCTTCAGGAATTTTAGTACTGCATGTAAAGAAAGCATGTGGAAAGATCTGTGATAAATCTATGACAATGTTGTTCTGCCAGTATTTTCTCTGGCCTATTTTCTCTGATCTTCAACCTTAATGACTGTCAAATTTTGTTGAGGCAGTGCTTGTCCTAACTTTCATCAGTCTTTAAGTTCTGGAATAGTAGGGAAAAGTCAGAGAGAGAATGTCACATTTTTAGGGAACTTGTCAGTTTTTGTATGGGTTGAAAAATGCAGACTCTCTGTGAGACAGATTTCAAAGCAAAATTGCTCAAAATCTGCCTCTCCCTTCCATGTCATTATTACCATTCATGAGATGTCAACACTGAAATATGGCCAAGTCTGAAATCCAGGAGCAGTCTGAATTTATTATCAGACAAATTGCAAGTGTTCTCACCTTTTACAAAAGATATTATGATGGGGTTCTTTTAATTCTGACACTTTGTTACCACCTTTCAAGCACAATTCTGTAGATAGCAGATTCATCGTTATTCAAAATTTCTTTTTAAGTAAATTAGGTGATTGTAGCCTAATATTAAAAACATGCCTTGAAAATATGGCTTGAAAATCTGTACCCTGAATCAAGGTTAGTTGAAATTCGAGGTAGAACTTTATAAAGAATATTCACGTTCAAAACTAGGCATTGTCCTGCAAGATACATTCTCAGAGAACTAGCAGGACTGATTTGCAATGATTAACTTTTATTTATTTATTTATTTATTTATGGAACTGGAATTGAACTCAGGGTCTTGTGCTTGTCAGGTAAGAGGTTATTCTACTGATGTATCTTCTCAGCCCAGACTAACTATTAAAGACAGGTATAATTTCTCATTATTTAGAGATATTGTGTAAAGTGCTATACTGGTGTTACCTAAATATTCTCATTTTTATAGTATTCATGGTGATATTTTTATAGTTTAGTAAAAATCAGTGTTGATGCTGTTTTGTTTTCTGTCTACATCTGACTTTTAAATATGTTCGTGTCTCCCTGCCAAAATACAAAATATTTAGTAAAATACATAAAGGACAAAACTGTATGAGTAGTACTTCATGAGTCATAACCTTCTGAAATCCAAGACAACTTATAATTATATTTTGTAAGTTTTGAAAGTTTAAAACTTAACACATTGCAGATGGTTGACAATGGGTGGTCTTCAAAAACTTGACAATATGAAATGAAACTACACCGTATGGAATGCCTTGTGGAACTATAATACATTTTTCCAAAGCTGTGACAGTAAATTCATGGCATGTGAAGAAAAGAGGTAAGCTTTGAAGCTTTTGTGTTCTCATCATACTCATTCTCACTTTGCCAGCTCACTGAAGTTTAAAGAAAACTTATGTCATCATTCACATTACTTTTTAGTACTCTGAACAAATGTTAATTTGGATGTCACCTTGTTAATAAGCTGGGCTCATTAAGCAGGAACAAATAACACAATAACAGAATAAAATGATCATTTAAAATGGAACTGGATCCTGACAAACATCAGCAGGTTTTTGAAACTAGTAGTTAATTGGTAGGATTCTAACCCTGAGTAACTATACATACAGATACCAGTGAAACAAACAACTGCACTGAAGATAGCAATGTGTAATAGAAGGGCCACTCTTGGAATGCCTGACACTCTGGTCTTCTAAATATATATTTCTTGTCATGACATACCAATTATTACCATACAGTCTCACAAGTAAATTTTTTTTAAAATAAGTATATAAATAAAAAAAAGGAGAAGAAAAAAATGTCACAGGACTGTCCTTCCACAATGCTGCATATGGTTAGATTTCTAAATTTCTATGAAAGTATATGTAATTGTTTATATATATTCCTTAAATATCTTCCATTTAAAAAATTTTTATCTCCATTGTCTTTAGGGTCTTAACATTTAGCATATCAATACTTGATGGAAAATACCATAATATGCCTAAGATGTTTGATATTCAGACAGATAGTGAAGTTAAAGATAACTTAAATGTAGTAGGGGGATAATAAGCTATTCTTTTGGAGGGCTAACAACCTAAGTTTACAGACCAAAATTAGAGAAATTGAAGGGCTGCAAGGTCAGCCAACATTTTGACCCTATCCTTTAAAGGTGAGTAAAGACTCAAGACATAGGAGAACCTGTACTGTAACATCATATAACTCAGTTGTGTCCCAGATTTTCTGATCAAGGGGATTATGAGGCCACAGAGCAACAAGATCGATGATATAGAGTGTGCCTAAGGAGAGTCACATGGGTAGAAAACATTCCATCAGGCTTTCACTGAGAGCAAATTGGTTAAACAATGGCTGTGACTCATCCATATGGTTGACACTGACAAATGATCTGCAAACTGTGGCACAGGGTTACAGGATAAATCTTGAGGACACTTGACTGACCTTATCAAATACAAAAGATTCATTTCTTGTTACATAGGTCTTGCTTTACTTTGGTCTTAACCATCCAGCTGAAAAGTATACAAATGTGGTGTGCCATATTGATGTGCTGAGCTGTGAAAGACTCAAGTCAACAACTTCTGTGGATAACCTACTACTATTGTGGACTGCTGGACTGTGTTGGATTGTTTTGCTGAATTCATGCACCTATAGTAGGTGGATGTCAATGGAATATCCATCTCAAACAGGACTGAGTGAAGAAAGGGGATATAGAGGAATAACTATTCTGTATCTGTACATATAGTATAATTAGAATAGATATACACCTAGTTTCACTTAAATCAATGAGAAGAAAGATGTATACTAATAGTGTTTGGTCCTGTCTGTATCTTGTGCTATGGATAACCACTAAAAAGATAACAATGTACAATGTATTAATTATTGAAACTGTCCTATTAAAAAAATAAATAAATTTAAAAAATGAAATGGAACTAAGTTAACTGAGAATTTTTAAAACTAGCTATCAGTTGAGGGGATGACTGGAAAATTCAGTCGCCTGTACAGATAAGGTTATATTTTAACAATGTGGATGAGTTTTTGCTTCATACACTTTACTATAAAACATTTTTGCCTCTCTACATATATGTAATTATATATGGAGAGTCCACCAAAAATGTATATACATTTCAGGAAAAGAGAAACTTGTATAAATGTAGTGAACAGCAAGCTGAAATGAAATAGCATGGTGCTGGGTGCAGGAGGCCCACCTGAGGATTGTTGCCAACACCTTAAAGGCAGCAGAGAGGCTGGTTGGAGGAGGTGTTGGAAGCTTCTAGTTCTCATGGGCTTTCTGCTGGAGGACCTTGTCATGCTGGCTTTCCCAGTGAACTTTGGAGAGGCTCTGGTCCTCATCTTGAGCATTGCTTCCTGACTCCAAAGAAGACAGTGAACTGCTCAGCATGATGAAGAAGATTGTTGCATTGACTTTTTAGATGGGAACTTGGCTTTCCTCATCACTGGAGGAGCTCAGGACCTTGCTGTGACTGAGGACTGCTGTGGTACTTTTGGGGGAACTCTAGTTCTTACCTTGAGTGTTGCTTCCCAGCTTCAGATCAGATCCCTCAGCCTGCTGGCACAGATCCTCCATCTTTCTGGTCCAGACTTCCCAGCTTCCACCACTGAACTTTGGGCCTTCCCAGTGCAGATCCATGAAGTGGCCTGCATGAGACTTTGCTGTGGGCTTGAGGCCTCGAGGTAGACTTGCAGGATGCACTGCTATGAGCACTAGGTTTTTAACTGGACTCATGCAAGATATTAGGATGCAGTGTGTATAGATGTCCTGCACATCTTATATATACTTGGTGATTCATTATAAAGTACTATTATAAAATGTTTCTGGCCCAGCTAGTGACTGGCCTGAGACACCCAGGGCTGACTTGCTGGAAACCCCAGGGAGTCCCTACCCCCAAGCAAGGCAAACGAGTGGGAATTTTCCAACTCTTTGCATCCCGGTTTGGTGAGTGTGTGGTGAGTCTGAGGGAGAGCCTTTGGCTTCTCCCCATGCACCGCGCTATTTGGAGCCCACTCCCCCAAGTCCACAAAGCAAGCAAACTGCCTGAGACATCCAGACACCTTATTGGTAACTCCCCCTGCTCCCAAGTCCACTGGGCAAGTGAGAACTTTTCCAACTCTCTGGGCACCTGATCCATGAAGTAAGGGTTGGTGAGTGTGTGGGAGAGCCTTTGGCTTCTACTTGCACATCTGCACCATCCAGAGCCTCAGGCACCAAGACATCCTGGGCAGAGATCTTCCTGAGACACTCCATACAGACCTGCCAGCAACTCACCATTGCCCTGCCCTGAAGTCCGCCACAGGAGCGAGAACTTGTGTGATTCTCCTGGCACTCGATCCAACCCGGTCCAGGGTGGTGAAAGTAAGGGAGAGCTTCTGCACTCCCCAGAGCTCCCAAGACCAGGTAACCAACAGAGAGGAACCACAGGCTCACAGTTGTAGCAGAAGAATGGCAACAAAAAGGAACTGAACACAACAGCTAGATCCAGGCCAGGCATAACTGGATAATCTCAAACTTCATAGACTGGCACCCAAATCTCATTACAAGCTAAGGTTAAAACTGCACCAAAGCTCTACACCAAAGATCAGAGGTCGGTGCTATACAAAATGAAAAGGACAAGAAGAAAAATGGAAGACCAGGCCTCAAGCCCACCAAGAAGTGCAGAGGATACTAGCTCATCTGAAATGAATGAATTAACAGAGATGGAAGCAAAGGAACTCAGACCAGAATTAATGCCTGAAATAAAAAAAGAAATACATGAATACATAGCATCTGAAATAATGAATCAAATGCAGAAACATATGGGGGAAACCCAATGCTGACCCAGACCAAGTGCAGAGAACACTATTCCAGCTGAAATGTGTGAATTAACAGCGTTTCACAAAGAAACAACAGCACAAAGGTAAAGAGGAACTCAAAGCAGAAATAATTTCTGAAATGAAAAAGGAATTCTTTGAAATCATAGCATCTGAAGTAGAGAATCAATTCCAGAAATATATAGAGGAAACCAAATTTAGAAGAAACTTTTCAGTAAAAGAATTAATAGCTACCTCTAAAGAAAACATGGATAAAAAGATAGAGGAATCTGAAATCTGACAGATTCCTGGAATGAGCAACACAGAAAAGAAATATAACACATGAAGCAGAGTTAAAGAGATATAGAAGATCTAAAAATATCAATCACGAGTCTACAGAACCATTTGAATGAAGACAGAGTTTCAGATCTTGGGGATGCTGGTGGTAGTGAAAAGGTGAGAAAGGGTCTCTTAAAAACAATGAGAATGTAGGAAAAAATAACCCATCACCTGCAAGATGATGCCAGGAAAGACAATGTGAAATTAATTGGCATCAATGAGAATGAAAGAGTCAATACAAATGATATGAAAAGAATATGGGCAGAAGTAATGGCAGAAAATTTTCAAAATATAAGGAAACAATCCAACATTCAGGTAATCAAAGCTTACAGAACACCAAATAGCTTCAACTCAAGTTAAAACACACCAAGATGTAGAATAATCAAGATTCCAGAAATCCAACACAAGAATAATATACTGAAAGCTACTAGACAGAAGAAGCAGATCACATTCAAAGGATAGACCTGAGGATCAATGGAATAGATTAGATGATGCAGGGGCATCTACAGACACACTCAGCCACCTGATCTTCAACAAAGGAGCCAAACTAGCTTACTGGAAGAAAGTTGGCTTCTTTAACAAATGGTGCTGGAAAAACTGGCTTTCTACATCCTGAAAAGTGAAACTTGACCCAGCTTTATCATCATGCACTAAGCTAAAGTCAAAATGGATTAAAGATCTAAACATTAAAACAGAAACAATCTCTGGGAAGAGAAATTAGGAAGAACTCTTGAAGGCAGAAGTAGGAAAGAGTTCATGAACAAACATGTATTTGCATGGGAAACACTTGAATCAACAAGTGGGATCAACTCTTCTTGAGGAGTTTCTGCATGTCAAAAGAAATTGTCAACAAAGTGAAAAGACAACCCACAAATTTTGAAAAAATTCTAATACACAACCAGATAAAGGTCTGCTTTCTAGAATATATATGAAGAACTAAGCTATATTAGCGCACTTAAATTTAAACACCCAATCCAGAAATGGGCATCTGACATGAATACACACTTCTCAGAGGACAAAATTAAAGAAGCAAATAAATATATGAAAAATCCTCCACATCGCTAGCCATCCATGAAATGTAAATTAAAACAACACTGAGATACCATGTCCAGAAAGAATGGCTATCATAAAGAAATCAACCAACAACAATTGTTGGACAGGATGTGGGGAAAAGGGTACACTTCTCTACTGCTGGTGGAGTGCAGACTGGAGTAACCATTGTGGAGGTCAGTGAGGAGACTCCTCAAAAGATTAGGACTGGAAATCCCATTCAAGCCAGCTATGCCCCTACTGGGAATTTTCCCAGAGGAACTGAAATCATCATATCATAGTGATATTTGTGTACCTATGTCTATAGCAGCACAATTCGTGATAGCAAAATCTTGGAAATAATCAAGATGTCCATCACATGAAGAATGGTTGAAAAGATGTGGTATTTCTATATATTGGAGTATTACTCAGCTATAAAGAATGATAAACTTGAAGCATTTATATTGAAGTGGATGCCAATGAACATATACTCATAAGTGAAATATACCATACACACATGTGCAAGTATCATAGAGTCTCCCTAGTATAAGAAGTCAAAAAAAGAAATACAAATAGAAAGGTACAATAACAACTAAAAAGAATTGAGTCAGATAGGGAAACTTGAACAGCATATGCTGCAGGGTACTAATCAGCTTTTCTTCTGGATGGTTAACAACCTAAGTTCACAGATCAAAATTGGAGAAATAGAAGGCCACAAGGTCAGCCAAGATTTTGGCCCCAGCCTTTCAAGGTCAGTGAAGACTCAGGACATAGGAGAACCTGTACTGCAGTATCATGGAACTCAGTTGTGCCCCACATATTCTGATCAAGGAGATTACAGTGCCACTGAGGAAGGTGATGGATGATCTATAGTGTGCCTGAGGAGAGTCACATGGAGAGCAAATTTTCTCTCAGGGCTCAGAGAGAACAAACTGGTCAAACAATGGCTGTGACTCATCCACATGGCTGACGCAGACAAAGGATCTACAGAGTGAGGTACAGGATTACAAGACAAACCCTGAGGGGAATTAACTGATCTCATCAGATACAAAAGCTACATGTTTTGGTATATAGGTCTTGCTTTATCTTGGTCTTAACAATGCAGCAGAGAAGTATAAAAATGAGGTATATAAAGTGGGGCCATGATAATCAGTTGAGCTGGAAATGGCTATAGTGAAGAACTTGTTCAGATAACTCACTATTATTGTGGACTGCTGGGCTGTGTTGAATTGTGTCACTGAGTTCAGGCACCGATAATGGTTTAATGACAATGGAGCACCCATCTTTGACAGGTCTAGAAAAAAAAGGGAGATACAAAAGAAGAACCACGATGTGTGTGTATAAACAGAACAGTTAGGATAAATATGCAGTACTTCTGCATAATTCTATGAGAAGCAGATTAACACTAATAGAAGTTGGGCAAGATATTATGTCGCCTTCTAATAGTATGGACAACACTGGGAAGATAACAAGGTAGAAAGTATTAATTATTGAAACTGTGCTATAATTCAGCTTTAAAAATAAGTTAAGTATACAGCTACATTCTCTCAATTCATTGATTAGAGACATCTGCTCTAATATTGTCTGTAAGTAGAATATCATGTATGCACCTTACATGACAAAAAAACCATTATGAAAACAATTTGCAATGTATTAATTGTTGAATATGTCCTGTTAATTTGATTTGAAACTGTCTCATTGCTTCAATAAAAAAGTAGAATAAAATGTGTCTGGTATTATGTTGTTCCCCTTACAGAAACCCCAAACCAGGATAATAAATATTTTAAAACTAAATTTATTGCAACATCATGAGGCTAATGAGTCACTTTTTGGCCTCTGCAATTACAAGAAGTGATCAAAGTGCTGTCCATGAACTTTCAGATATTTATTAGTATGACAAACTGCAACTTCTGTAATCTTGGTCACTGAAATTGGTGCAAATGCATTTTCAATTTCCTTTCTATGGACCAGTAGTGTAGTGGATTTTCCTGCAATACAAGACATCCTGTAGGGCAATACTGTCTGTTATAAAAAACCCATACTAATTTTCTTAAAGTATGTATACATCTCAGAATTTGTACATATTTACTGTAGTTGTTTTATTTTTCCTACTTTTCTTTTTGCTTCCAGGGACTGAATCCAGGGCCTCATGCGTGTGCTTTACCACTGAGTTACACTTTCAGATATATTTTAAACTGTTTTTTTATGTTTGAAAGTCACATTTCATGTGATTAAAAATTCAAATATTTCTCTAAGGTGCATAGACTCTTCCCTCCACTTGTGCAGTCTGAATGTGATTGCTGTATTCACAGCAATTGCTGTATGTGATTGAAGTTTTCAGGTGAGTATATCTATCTGACTGTGGATGCAAATTCTAGGAAACAAAAGCCATGATAATATTTCTTTCCTAGTCAATATATATATATATATATATATATATATATATATATATATATATATATATATTATATAATGTTTAAACTTTGAAAATCCAAATGTATTTGTCAGTGCCATTTGGATATTCCCTATCACATTACCTTAGGAAATATCCTTGAGATAGAGTCTAATGTTTATTGTATTTACTACTTTTCCATTCTGAGACCAAAGTGTTTAATATATAATATATCTTCTTTTATAGGCTAATGTACAAAATCAAGCTGGAGTTTTCTTGGGCTCATTTTTTTTCCAATTTCTTCTGAGAAAAAGAAATGTTTTTAGGTAGAGTATATGTGAGAAGGTGAAAAAGTACCCCTCTCTTTCCAGAACATCTTAGTAACATCTTTTCTGCATCCCCTAAACCAGTGTCCACATTGTGCGTGGAGCTGTAGGACATGAGCCCGACTACTGGAGGTGCCAGCAGTTTGTGGTTGGCAGCTAAGCATGAGCATGGAAAACATTCAGCAATCACAATCCTTAAACACTCAGAGCAAAGAGCAACATAAATAAAGATAGTGTTTGTGCTGATTTTTCTCCTTTCTAGATCTGAAGAGGGGAATAGGGAAAACACAGCTCTCTAGTAATGCCTTGATTCAAAGAAAGGAGATTCTGTGTATCTTCTTTCCTTTCTTTTTCTTTCTTTTTCCTTTCTTTCTTTCTTTCTTTTTTTCCTTCCTTCCTTCGTTCCTTCCTCTCACCCTCCCACCCTCCCTCCCTGTCTTTTATTTTTCTTTCCTTTTCCTTTCTAAATTAAGTTTAATTGTGAAGCTAATTTACACGCATGGGACTGATTTTACTATAAATAACTGCACAGAGTCAGTGTCACTTATGAGCTTCTATTTCAAATAGCAATTAAATAGTAAGTGCCATTAGTTCACAGACAGCTCACACAGAAATCCTAGCTTCCGTTTGAGGAGAAACATCGCATATTAAAAGTTATATTTAGTTAAATGTTCTCATTATTTGCTTTCATTACAGAGTTTTGGAAAACTTATGTAGTACTTATTTGTTCTTTCTGAATATACAGTGTGAAAGATGCTATAATAAAGATGATTGTTTCTAAACCCATATCTCAAGTATAACTCCAAAATACTGTATTTTTTGCCCTTGTGTTTGAAAATTTGTGGCTTTTGTTTGAACATCAGAAATAACCAAGTATTTAAATTAATACTTAATTTAATTAATTAATACTTAATTGTGGTTAATTAAGTATTAAATTAATTAATACTTAATTAATTTAATTAATTAATACTTAATTAATTCTTAAATTAATTTAAGTCATGTATATAGCAAGACTTTGAGGTGAGTACCCAAGGGAATGTGAGAAATCACCAGGAGAGAGACTAGAACTTTGTAAGATTCAGAGACCTGGAGCAACAGGGTACTAGAGAAACAAAATACTCAGGACATATAATTGGCAGTGTTTCTCAATATTATGAGAAATTTTCTGTTCTATTAATAGACTTTGTAAAAGAAGTAAAAATTTCTTTGAACACAATTTTCAACAGAAATACAGTTTGGTACATAGGTTACATATTTGATATATATTTGTAATTTGCATATATGAGAAAGATATAACTTAACAAATTTTATTGCACTTTTATTCAATATGCTATCAGATTCTCATTCATTATTTATTTGGCTATGCATCTGCCACAATTTGATTAAACAGGTCTTCATAAAGCTTAACTCCTTGTGCTCAAAAATGTCTCAAAACTAGGAGAAAGCAAAAATTACTCAAAGAAGAAAGTTTATTGAAAATTTAAAATTTAAAATATATAAGAAATATAGTTTCTTATATATTTCTGTCTTTGCATGTCACATTGCTTAATGAAAGATAATTTTTATGTCTTTAAGGTATACAAAATGTGCACTGATAGACTGCAAGGTAAACTTTCATGCTGCCATGTTTGAAAAAACAAAGCTATCATGTCTAAAGAAGGATTGATTGCATTGTTTCTTTCTTTTCATTTTTTTTTTTTTTGTAGACAAATGACGTAAGAAACTTTTTTCTGAGTTGTATACTGAGTTTAATTGTGATTGACAGAAAAAGAGTAATACAGTGCGGTGCAAAGAGCCTGGAACTTAGAGCCAATCTTGAGGTCCTTTAATAAAAAGTGTTACCTAGGCCTAAGAAGAGCTGGAATAAGAATATTCACTTTTAATTGATGAGAAATACCAGTGAATTTTGAGGTCTTATAAATTTTTATTTTATGTATGTATGTATGTATGTATTTTGGGATACCAGGGATTGAACTCAGGACCTTGTGCTTGCCAGGCAGGCACTTATTCTACTGAGCTATCTCTCTGGAGTGTTATAAATTTTAATTGTTCGAAGTTTGGAAGAAAACACCCTGTTGGCATCAATAGCTTGAGTAAAATCCATGTCTAGTGATACATCTTAGTGAAGTGAAATAATAACATTTTGAGAAAAAAGAAAAAAAAAAGGAACTTGGTTAGGTGAGAAAAAAGCCTGGGATTCTCCAGATCCAGAATCTTTCATGCCTATTTAGAGAACTCTATGTGAGAGAAGCAGCGTGATTGGCTGGCAGAGCAGGGACTGTGTGATTGACATGGGAAGCTTGGCGTGGAGCGACTGAATAAGAAGTAGCTTCCTTGGCTACTTTCTTTTCCCTGCTGAGACAAAATGCCTGACACCCCAAATTAAATCAGGAAAAGCTTATCTTTGCTCATTCAGTGTGTGGAGGTTTCAGACTGCACTCCATCGAGGCAGAGTGGCATGTGGTAGAGGCCAACAGTTCAAGGCAGCAGAAAACAACAGCAGCAGGTAGAGCAAAAGGGAACAACAGCAGGAACAAATTTGTCTCCCTCCCTTATATTGTATGCAGGTTGCCTGCCCCTGCGGCGAGTGTACAGCTCACACCCATAATCCTAGCACTCTGAGACATTTAGACACAAGCCATCCATTGAAGCCATTTGCCCACAAAAGAAAGAAGCATAACTGATCACTGTAGAGCAGCAAATGTGGGCATGTAGGTGACTATTAACAGTACAAGTTGGGACCCGCACAGCTGTAGGTGAATCTGGAGATCTAACCAAACAGCCAGAGAAGAGAAGACTGACAACATTTAAGGAAACCTTTCAGATATAATGGAATTATGCAGACCATAACATGATGTGCATAAATAGTGTTAAACAGAATGGACATTGCAATATAATAACAGTAATGAAAAATTTGGGGTTTTGTAAGCAGGGAAACCTAAAGAATTACAGAATATACAGTGGTATCTCAATTCACAAACTCAATTCTTTCCATGACTCTGGTCAAGAAAGAAATTGTATGAAAACTGAATCATATTCAATGGTTATGTTCAACATGGAAGTTACAGAGAAATTTGATTTGGTTCATGTTGAGTTGTGGAATTATGTTTCTGAACTGAAGTACCACTGTAATAAAATAGTGTAAGAGATAGAGGTATGAAGAATCCTAAAGTTTTTATTTTTACCAAAGTTTGTGGATACTGTACATATATACATATCATAATCATTGATATATTTAAATATAATTTATAAGTTTATGAAATTTTTGAGATATAATTGAGATACAATAACCAGCACGTATTTATAAAAGTTGAATTTGAGAAACCGTCAACCCAGCTAGCACATTATTTTCAAAAGTTTTCTCCCACTCCTTTTGTCTATTATTTTATTCAAATCTGATCACACTTTTTAAAATTTAAGAGAGAAGAGGGCTGAGTGCAGGTACCCAGGAAATATTTCTTGGTCTTCAAAAATAAGTCATGTATATAGCAAGACTTTGAGGTGAGTACCCAAGGGAATGTGAGAAATCACCAGGAGAGAGACTAGAACTTTGTAAGATTCAGAGACCTGGAGCAACAGGGTACTAGAGAAACAAAATACTCAGGACATGTAACCCAAGCTCCAGAGCTGGGAGAATGGCAGTTTCCTCTTTTGAAGGGATAAAAGTGAGAGTCTCAGTAAACTCCATGAATGGAGATCCTGGCAAACCCAGCAAGCAAAGGATTTCTTAACCTTCACACCTTGGCAATCCACATAGATAGAGTACCTGAAATCTACTGCTCAGATTTGCTTTATAAGAAGTACACACATCACATTTCTGAACCCTCAGCTTAAGATTCTGTAGGGTTTTTTTGAGAAGGGAAATACTGTCTTAATTTCGACCATTTTAGGGTTTAGAAACCATTGCATAATCATATGTTTGGACCTCTACTGCACTTACTCTAAGGTAGGTAAGTCACAGACCTCAGAGGGCATAGCTCAGGGACTCAGGCACAAGCCACTGAGTGCTCTGCACTAAGAGAAACAGGTGTTGTAACACAGAAAGGATTGATGCCACTGTTCTTGAGAATCAAGAATTAGAGGTGGGCTCTACACCTGCAGAGGGGAACTTCAATGCATCAGTTTTATCAATGGCTTGATCCTGCAGATGAAATGATCAAAAGGAACATCAGAATTAAACTACATTAAAGATTAAATGGATCTAACAGACATTTATAGAACATTCTATCCAACAGATGTAGAATAGATATTCTTTATATCAATATATGAACTTTTTCTAGGATTGACAAATTATTAGGTCATAGAAGAAGTCTTCACAAATTTCAAAAGTATTAAATCATACTCTATCTTTTTTGATCACTCTGGAATAAAACAATAAGTAAACAACAAAGGAAATTTTAGAATTTATGTAGATGCACAAGACAGATCAATGCAATTTTGAAAGAAAAATGGCTCATTAAAGAAGTCAGAAGGGAAATGAAAAAGTTCTTGAAATAGATGAAAAAGGAAGTAAAGCCTAGCAAAACTTGTGAAATGCAGCAAAAGCTGAACTAAGAGTTTATAGTAGTGATTGGTGACAATAAAATAAAAGATTTCATATTCTGAGCCTTCTGATGCATCTCAAGGATTTAGAAGAGCAGGAACAAACCAAAACAAAATTTAGTAATAGAAGGAAAGAAATTGCAGTGATCAAAGCAACAAAAGATGGTCAGTTAAACAGAGATTAAAAATATAAAAGACCAATGAAATAAAGTTGTATTTTTATAAAGACAAAACAAAGCTATGTCCTCTAAAATCTGGAGCAAAACAAGAGTGTCTCTTTTTCATGGCTCTTATTTAATATTTTACTCAAAATTCTAGCTAGAGCAATTAAAACAAAGAAATAAAAGGTAGTATGAACATAAAGGAGGAAGGTGAATATCCCTGTTTGTAGATGATCTGGTATACTTGCAAAGCTGGAGATCTCAACCAAAAAGAAATTAGAGTTGATTAAAAATATAATAAAGGAGGAAGACACAAAATCAAGATAACAGACTGGTAGTTTTCTTTATGATAATAATAAATTTACCGAGGGAAAAAATCACAAAAGTAGACCTATTAACAATAGCAACCACAGAATAAAATATCTCAGGATAAACTTAATCAAGCAAGTGAAGGAAGAAAAAAATTGAGTAAAATACTAAAAGATGTGAGAACCTCCAATGTTGATGGAGTTGAAGAATTAATATTATTAAAATGCCTATGCAGTTGAAAACAAAAGTTTTATTTTTTGTTATATAGGTCTTGCTTTACCTTGGGCTTAACCATCCAGCAGAAAAGTATAAGAATGAGGTATAAAAAGTAAAGCCATATTAATATGCTGACCTGTAAAAGGCTCAAGTCAACAACTTCTGACACTGCCAGTTCTGCAGATAACCTACTGCTGTTATGGACTACTTTGCTATATTGGATTATTCTGCTAAATTCACACACTCACAATATTTGAATGGCAATGGAATGCCCATCTCTGACAAAACTACCTATAGATTCAATACACTTTTCAGCAAAACATCAATGGCATTCTTCACAGATTTAGAAAAGTGACCACTAAAATTCATGTAGAAAATCTTGAAGACTCAAAGCAATCCTACATGAAGTCAATGGAACTACAGACATTCCTAGTGTAAGTCCTGAAACTCTGAAACTACTAGAAGAAAATATAGGGCCAACAGTCCAGAGCATTGGTAGAGGTAGTCTACTATTTTTACATTTACTTCTTATTAAAATTCTCCACGTGTCTTCTGAAAAACCCTGATATTTATAAAAATCTTCATATTTCCTTCTTACTGTCTTACTCATTATTCTCAAAATCAGTTCATATTTGGATAGGTTAGTTAAATTCATTTCTGTTAACAAATATTTGACCAATACAGTAGGCAATGGCAATTAATAATTATTTTAATTCCAATAATTTCCACAGTATCAGTAAGTTTGCTTCAATAATAAGGAAAAATTTTCCTACTTCATGTATTTATTAACTTAATTGTTCCCTATTTCAAAGTGACAAGAGACATGATATAACCTTTTGGTATTCTAGACAACCGCTTTTGTTGGATTAAATGGATATTAAACCCATTAGTTAAACAGTATGTGTTGACTGAAATGTAATCTGGGCCAGAGACACAGCTCAGTGATGCAGAGCCACCTTGGCTCTGACTTCTGGCATCAAAACAAAATAAACAAACATAGAAGAACAGCAGTAGCAACAAATAAATCTATGCTGACAACGTAAACTACCTTTTTTGATTATAGATGAAAAGTTCTTATATTCTACCCACTGCTGGAGATTGTACTAGCAAGACAACAGACTAGCATGAAATGTATTAGTGTCTTCTATCACAGAGGAGATTTTTTTTCTCTCACAATTAATTTGTGACATTAAGACAGATGTTTTGTTTCTATTTAAAAGTGAGTCCTGTGAGATGCAGGAATGGTGAAAGGACTTAAGCGGAAGCAACTTCCAGAAGAGCAGCGGAAGCTGTGTCCTCATCAAGCTCCCAGCTGGGGCATTACTGGAGCCCGCGCACCAGCTGGCATAGGATGCTGATAGCTGTGGGAGAGGGAGGGGCCTGGCTTCTGAAATGCTGCACTGACCTTTAAGTAGGAAGTCACGCTGACTCTGAGCCAGAGGCAGTTCCCGGCGCAGCTGGGAGCTCCACAAGCACAGTCCACCGCAGCAGACTCAAAACCAACCATACTTTTGGTGCTGCAATTTATCGAAGCCGCACTCACTGCACTTTCACCATCTTCTGACCTGATTTGTAAAGGAGATAATTGTGTATAGGAATTCAACCAACTAAACCAAAGCAAAAGAAAACAAAAAATAAATCTTGGTCACAAGCCAGACACTGTAATCATGAAATGTCTCAATTGCAAACATAGAAAAGAGAATTGTACAATACAGGACTACAAGGATCTGACAGTGTTAACCACTTAAGAATATAGTTTAGACTTTAGCAAATGAGTCCCTTTTTTAAGGATATTAAGGAAATACTCAGTCCTCCACCCACCCACCCAAAGAAGAACAGGACTACCACAAATACACAGGGGGTAAAATCTTAAATTCTATGTGGACCTGAAAGGCAGGACAAGTGTAAGTATGTACAGGAATGTAATGGGGCCTTGCACACCAAAAAATCCTAAAATAAGAACACAGGCAACTGTACAACTGGTAGGGATGCATGATCTTTTCAAAAGTATGATCCTTGCTCTTGTGGAACTTACTCAACATATTTGCTTTAAGGTGAATATCAAAACTTAATAAAAAAGGCAGACATTATAATTTGCACTTAAAACAGTTACACACATACACACACACACACACACACACACACACACAGAGGCATGCACACACACAGATCAATCAGTTCCTTGTGACTATTTTTTTTTCTTTTGTTGCTTTTGCTTTGAAAGGCCAATGCAAAAAAATCATCATGCCAACCGAAGCTGTGAAGTTTTTCCAATTTTTTATAACTGTATAATTTTGGGTTTAAAATATTGAATTCATTATGAGGCTTTGGGGTGTTTGGGTTGGAGATTAGTGTCCAGCATTGCTCTCCTGCTTGAGTGTGTCTCTAGCGTGGTGCTGCAGAAGACACTGACCTTTCCCTCTGTGTGCATTCTTGTGCTCTTTGCCAAAAGTTAATGATTAGTGAGTGGATTTATTTATTTACTTTCTTTTCTTTCTTTATTCTTTTTGGTGGAACCAGGGATTGAACTCAGGCCCTTGCACTTGCCAGGGAAGTGCTTATTCTACTGAGCCATCTCCCTGGCCCAGGGTTTGTTTCTTGACTCTGTGGTGTCCTTTCCTGGTCTGCAGTGGATGGCACATGACGTCACCATTACTGTATTTTTTATTATCCACTCTAAATACAGAGGAAAGACTTCAGTGCTGATTCAGAACCTGGCACGATACAGAACAGCATAATACAGGCAATATGGAAGCTATATTAACTCACCACAGCATGAGCTTGAGATACATCTTATTCATTCAGGTATTTTGTTTCTTAAACAATACACTATTAATCATAAAATAAACATTTTATAATTTTTATTTAATCTGCTAAAATTGAATTTATCAAAAGGACTCTGAGGCAAAGAGCAATACTTTAATGGGAGTCAAGAACAATCTGCTTTTTACTGAAATAATTTTTTAAAAAATTTAAACAATCGTCACATACTTTAATCCTTCCATTTTAAATGGAAACAAACCATCATAAGACTTATAGCTAAGTTTATGTTTGTAGAAAAAGTTTTGGATTACAAAAAAATGATCAAAAGCTCTCAACCAATTCCAGTAAACAGAATGCAACAGCATATACATTATATGGGCAAACAATCAAGCAGACAATTATGTTAATATATACAGGAATAGCACTTGATATTATCCAACATTTCTAAG
The DNA here is from genome assembly GCA_004027165.1 of Ctenomys sociabilis. Taxonomy (NCBI): domain Eukaryota; kingdom Metazoa; phylum Chordata; class Mammalia; order Rodentia; family Ctenomyidae; genus Ctenomys; species Ctenomys sociabilis. The sequence goes on from PVKA01001583.1 coordinate 132,440, forward strand.
AAAATGCTTAGTAGCAAATAGCTGCAGTACATAATGAATATGTTCATTCTGGGGAGTACATGCATATACCACATCTTCAATTTTTCATTCTGTCGCCTTCTCCCTTCCCTCTCTTCTTACATCATTTCCTTTTGCAAAAGTTCCATCTGCCTGCTTTCTGTTTATTATTATTAAAATCTCTCACCAAGTTAGGAATAAAGCTTGCTCAGCTTGTGAAGGGCTTCGACGTGACTCTTAGTCAGACATCAGCACGTAGTGGTGGAGCACTCAGCGTTTACCCCTTAAGGCTAGGAGAAGACCAAGACTTGCACGCTCAATGTCTCTAAACAATTCCTGGAAACTCTGACCAAAAATTGAAGGTAAGAAAAAGAAATTTAACTCACTCAGCTTGGAGAAGAAGCAAAACTTTCTCTATGTGAAGAAGACATGATCTAATATTTTAAAACTTTTAAGCAATTCACTAACACCAACGACAAGTAATAAGTTCAACAGACTTTAAAGAAGACTAGATGAATATATAAAAATGAATTATACTCCTAAAGGCTACTCAGGAGAAAACTATTAAGAAAATGATTGTAGTCATGTACACCAAAAATGAAAAAAAATACTTTGCATTTCTTAATAGAAATAATTTTGAATAGATTTAGCAAAAAGTGTAAATGTTTATTCTAAAAAAGTAGTGCATTATTTCAAAAACAAAGTGTCTAAATGACTGGAAAGTATCCCAAGATCATGTACTAGTGAGTTAATATTGGTAAAATGGCAAAACTTTTCTGTTCAATCTATAGATGTATGTATAAAATTTAGGTGACAAAATCACAATAGACAGAAAATACCATGAATGAATTATGGGCTTCAAATGTGTGGACTTTAAATATTTTGAGTATGAAAAACTAAAGTGATGGATGTTAATGTTTGATGCTTCCATGATGTACAAAAAATAATACTATCTTCCATAAGCACTTACAATTTTTATTTTATTTTATTGAAGTACAAATATCAATGAGACAGTTTTAAGATACCTTGACAAGATGGATTTGATAAATTAATACACTGAAAACTGTTTTCATAATGTTTTGGTATTGTAGAAGGTGCATACATGATATTATACTTACAGACATTATTATAGTGTATGTCTCTTGTCAGTAAATTAAGAGAGTATAGCTGTTTATGTATCTTATTTTTTATATCTGAATTACATGAAAGGTTCAATAATTAATACTTTCTACCTTGTTATTTTCCTAGTGGTTGTCCATAGTGCTAGAAGCTGACATAATATCCTGCCCAACCACCATTAGTGCAAACCTTGCCTCTCATAGAATTATGTAGAAGCACAGCGTTATCTATCCCAACTGTACTGTCCATATACACACATCATGATTCTTCCTTTCTATACCTGTTCCTTTGTCTACACCTGTCAAAGATGGGCACTCCATTGTCATTCAACTAATTTAGGTGCCTGAATTCGACAACACTTTACAATTATTTTTTAAATAACTATAAAATAAAACTAAGAAAGCAGCTTTAGAAAAGAAAGAAAAAAAGCAACACACAATGAATAGCTCACTTTGGTAAGAATAAATATGCCCATAGAGGAAATTCAGAAGAAATAGTGTCTAACTTATGAAAAGTTGTGAGTACCAGCCTTAGAAACTGTAAGTTAACTCTCTAAGATGATGGGAATCCTATTCAGGTTTTTAAAAAATGCAAGTGGATTAGAAATTTATTTCTGGAGAACAGGAGAGAATTTGATTGGGGAGCAAAGGACTGGAGGAAACTGAATCTAAAATTACTCTGAAAACACATTTGTGATGAATTTCAGGCTATTTTTTGTTTTGATTTCTCTGGACCCTATTTTCTAAACTGATAGTCACTAGCCACACATAGATTTATAAATTAGCTCAATTAACTAATAGTTGTACTCATCACATTTCAAAAGCTCCATAGCTAAAGGTGGCTAGTGGCTGCCAGATTGGAAGGTATGGATAAAGGACATTTCCATCATGAAGAAATTCCTGTCAGATAAAACTACTTCTTGTTTCTGTGGAGACAGGATTTTATACCCAAAGAACTTTGTGTAAGGTAAGACAGGTGAGGTTAAAGCAATTGAGGATTATTGATCCATTATCCACTAAATGTACTCTTTCACAATTGATTCAGTGACAAAGACACTTACTGGATTTCTGGACTAAGTGATGAGAACTTGAACTAAAGCTACAAAAAGGGAAAAATGAAAAGTTGTGTATGATTGCAAGGGATACTTAAAGTAAAATAATAAACATCCAATCTTTTATAAAACACCTAGTCAGACTGATGGATGAATTGTGTATTTTAAATTTCCTTAAGAAGTATGCTTTGTTTGTGGGAAGGATTTAGCCTTAGTTATAGTTTCTGGGAATTAGAAGCATGGGTGTAGTACAGAGTCGGTGAAATGACAAGCTCAGCTTCTCGGATATGTTTATT